>CAKAOI010002277.1:0-36616 GCA_916701655.1 Sebastiscus albofasciatus
ATTAACAACACAAAACAATGACAGATATTGTCCAGAAACCCTCACAGGTACTGCATTTAGCATAAAACAATATGCTCCAATCATAACATGGCAAACTGCAGCCCAACAGACAACAACAGCTGTCAGTGTGTCAGTGTGTTGACTTGACTATGACTTGCCCCAAACTGCATGTGATTATCATAAAGTGGGCATGTCTGTAAAGGGGAGACTCGTGGGTACCCATAGAACCCATTTACATTCACATATCTGGAGGTCAGAGGTCAAGGGACCCCTTTGAAAATGGACATGACAGTTTTTTTCCTCGCCAAAATTTAGCGCAAGTTATTTAACCTCCTTCACGCTAAAAATAGCAAGTTGCGTTAATGCGCTAAAAGAATTAGTGGCTTTTTTTTCGAATTTGCGTTAATATTGTGTTAACTTGATATTAGCCCTAATAATAATAATGATAATAATAAATCCATTTTATGACGTTTTAAGGTTTGGTTAGGTTAAGGCACAGAACACATTGGTTAGGTTTAGGGAAATATCTTGGTTTGAGTTAAAATAATACTTTGATTAAGTTTAGAGAACCTTTGTTGTCATGGTTACAATCGATCGTGGTCATGGCAATAGAAACCACTGGGAACGGGAAGCGAACAGCGCTCTCCTGTTTTACATTTTCTTACCATCTTCTTGGGAGGACAGTCTTCTTTCATGAAGTAGGGTGTAAAAAGCTTCACAGTATAGAAACAAAGTCTTCACATAAATGTTGGCACATAAAATGGATTTCAAAATTTAAACTCGTTTTTACATAACAAATCAGTGTGTTATTATTTCCTGTGGTTTTGTCAAAGAGATGCACTTTAGAAGCATTCAAGGCAGTGTAGCATTTGGGTTGATTTCCCTAAGAACAGCCCTGAGCTGTTGGCAGCAGCAAGAGTTCAGATTTCAGATGAATATACAGACTATTCAAAGAAAGGAGGCGAATGCAAATGTGTCCTTTTTTCAAATGGCAGTGTGGTACCTGCTATTGAGCTATGCCTGTGTCCAGTCATTTTCTACTTAAATGGTTTCAATTCAGTGCTAACGTCATGTTGTCAGAGGACATAAAGGCCCCGGCCGCTTTCTTTCAGGGGTCATCAATCATTCATTAGAACCCGAATCCATCAGCCAATCCTGGTAATTACTGATTACAGGCAGGCGGTGATGTGGCCGGATCAAGGGAACACACACACATATGCACGCTGCTGTCTGACCGTGTGTCATGTCAGGAATCAGAAACACATTTACACATTAGAAGGTCTGAAACATGCTCTCCGACTCCCCCACTCTTTTCACAGAGGTGCTACTTAACACACTTTGGAATTATAAGAAATTCAAATGAGCTCTGCAGGCTGTGGCAGGAACATAATGGAACCTAGAATTATTTTATCAAAACAAGCCGGCACAGCCGCTACCGGGATGGATTGAACACATTAGAATTTAAACCTCAGCCCTGTCTTTAAAATGTCTTTTTACATATCCACATAGGATTGTTATGGCAGCGTTTAAAAAAGGGCACTGCGTATTTACATCCAACTCCTGTCACTTCTAACACTGTACGCGATTTACATTCCCACTCCGTTATATGCTGTTCCTTATTTCACACCACAAGTCTGTTCCAGTCATGATGTGATCCTACTTGAGATGTTTTCACAAAATTTGTAATTTATAAAAAAAAGGAAAATAGTGTCCAATGTCATGCACAATCAAAATGATCTATACCTTAAATACCATTGGAGGGGCGCCCACAGCAATGAGACTCTCCATAGAAGCACTAAAGCACTTATTATGTCAGTCATAAATATAAGTTTTATAAGTTTTGTAAATACCTTGCTACAACTGTGTATTAGGTGAACTTTGTGTATATCATAATAAATAGCGTGGGACCTGTGGAAGTCGTGAGTACAGTTCGATGTCTGGTAAAAAGCATCAATTTATGACTTGTGTTTGCGTGATGATTATTAGTTACATATGTAACATGTTCTCACTCCCAACTCATCAAATACTGTACAGCAGCTTGGTCAGTGGTCCCTACATTTTGTCAGTTTTGCTCGTGTCAATTTCCGCTTGTTACATGCATACAGTGTCTTTTCAAAATAAACTTCCACGTTCACAAGAAACAGCTTGGTTAGGTTTAGGCAACAAAACTACTCGGTCAGATTTAGGAAAAGATTGTGGTTTGGGTTAAAATAACCCAATAAATAAATTAAAGTAGGCTATGTTACATGTGCACCTTACGTTAAGCACGCTATGTAATCTACGTTACGCAACGTTACTTAAAGCCGAAGTAGGGGAGATTGGAGAAATATGATTAAAAAAAGTTATTTTTATAAATCGGTCGCTATATCCTGACAGTAGTACATGAAAAAATCATGTGCCTCTGTTTCCTCTGGTGCTCCTAACGGCATCTGCAAGATTTCACAGACCGGAGGAAAACAAGCAGTCAGAGCTGATCTGAGGTCTGCTGTCCAGCTGTTGTCTATGAGAGCCAGCTGTCAATCACTCGGGAACTCCGACCAAACGGTCAAACTAGGCAGCGCTGATCAAATATGAGTCAATATTCTGTTACTGTAATGCCTATTTCTCTCCTCAGATGTTTTCAGAATCATCTTGTAGTGTACTGTTTAGCTGTAAAATTAGAAAGTTTGTTTGTTTCAAAAGCACCCAGTTTCAGCCTATGCAGTTCAAATATTTAAAATAGAATAGATGGATCAAATGTTTGCCATGGGTACTTATTTAAAGTATCACACACTATCAGGGGGGAGGAGCACTCTGTCAGTCACTGTGAAGGAGACAGACACAGGAGTATTTTTATTTTCCACTATATGCAAATTAACTGTAACTTTCCTAAAAATAATAATAATCTGTTTTTGTTCTTCAGATGACATTAATTACATAACTAATAATGTTTTGTGAAGAAATAAGTTACATTTTGCCAATTTCCCTTTTTTTTTGTGATGCTCAGAACGACTTTCAACAACGTATTTTTCGTGCATTTTCCTACGAATGTCCAGCAAAATGTGACGCAAGTGTCAATTTCCGCTCCAGTCTTTTAAAAATAAAACTACATAGTTAGCTTTAGGAGTAGATCGACTTGGTTTGGCTTAGGCAACAAACTACTCAGTTAGGCTTAGGAAAAGATTGTGTTTGGGGTTAAAATAACTCCGGAAGTGTCGTAACTTAAGTATGGAAGTGACTCATAAATCAACTTTGACTTGACTTATCGGTCTTCTGGGCAAAGTCCTGTGTTTTTTGACCCACATATCCACCCTGTACACGAATCAATACATTCAATTTCTTCACTATTTCACAAACTGCTGTGTGACTGGGCTGTTCTTACAGTACTTTATTTAGTCGGTAGTCTTTGTATGTTAAATATTTGTTGGTAGGATAAGGGTTAAGAGCAACTGCATGTGTGTTCCTTTTTAGCTCCGTATTACATCCGAGCCTAAGATATCAAATCTCTGTTGGTTGGTTGGATGTTTCCATACTGTAGCTCTATAAGTGTATAACGGCCATAGTGAGAGAGTGCCTTTGCATAGCCGGGCTCCATTTTTGCAAGTGATTTACAGCAAAGTATAAAAATAAAACATGAACACACTCTCAATGTTAAGCTCTGGTCTTTTTTAAAAAGCAGTATTTTATGGAGGGCTGGCCATCAGAGATCCAGAGAGCAAATGAAGAAGGAGAGAGGTGACATGATGACATAAAGCAGCTTTCGGGCAGCTGCATTTCACCATGTGTTTCTGCTTCCAGTAGCTCTGGTATATGGCCCAGACGTGGACAATATCCAGGGCCGATGGAAATCAGTTCTATCACACAATACTAATCTAGGATCTGATCTCATTGCAGTGTCAAAACTGAGATGGTCAATATCAACTATATGCTTGTTCCGAGCTTTAGGAGCAGAGGCCTGCCTGACCCGAGTGCAAAATATAAGTAACATTTTGTGCGACAATGGGCCTCATGCAGCAACATTCTCTTAAATTTCTCTTATATTTTCTCTTTATTTTCTTTTAAGAGAAAGAAATAAGAGTAGTCAACTCCAGATGCACCAAACGTTCTTAACCATCTGCTCCTACCTGGATGTGCTGAATGATGACTCCCACTTGATCAGAAATTGGAGGCGTGTGGCTGATTGTTTATTATTATTAGCATAGGTAACGCTAACACTGTAAGTGTACGTATTAGCATAGGTAACGCTAACACTATAAGGGTATGTATTAGCATAGGTAACGGCCCTTAGCACTATAGGCTACAAGGGCAGGTATTAGCATACGTAACACCCCCTAAACACTATAAGGGCATATGTTAGCATTGGTAATGTCCCCTAAACACTATATAAGAGCAGGTATTAGCATAGGTAACGTTCCCTAAACACTATATAATGGTAGATATTAGCATAGGTAATGTCTCCTAAACACTTTATACGGGCAGGTATTAGCATACGTAACACCCCCTAAACACTATAAGGGCATATGTTAGCATTGGTAATGTCCCCTAAACACTATATAAGAGCAGGTATTAGCATAGGTAACGTTCCCTAAACACTATATAATGGTAGATATTAGCATAGGTAATGTCTCCTAAACACTTTATACGGGCAGGTATTAGCATACGTAACACCCCCTAAACACTATAAGGGCATATGTTAGCATTGGTAATGTCCCCTAAACACTATATAAGAGCAGGTATTAGCATAGGTAACGTTCCCTAAACACTATATAATGGTAGATATTAGCATAGGTAATGTCTCCTAAACACTTTATACGGGCAGGTATTAGCATACGTAACACCCCCTAAACACTATAAGGGCATATGTTAGCATTGGTAATGTCCCCTAAACACTATATAAGAGCAGGTATTAGCATAGGTAACGTTCCCTAAACACTATATAATGGTAGATATTAGCATAGGTAATGTCTCCTAAACACTTTATACGGGCAGGTATTAGCATACGTAACACCCCCTAAACACTATAAGGGCATATGTTAGCATTGGTAATGTCCCCTAAACACTATATAAGAGCAGGTATTAGCATAGGTAACGTTCCCTAAACACTATATAATGGTAGATATTAGCATAGGTAATGTCTCCTAAACACTTTATACGGGCAGGTATTAGCATACGTAACACCCCCTAAACACTATAAGGGCATATGTTAGCATTGGTAATGTCCCCTAAACACTATATAAGAGCAGGTATTAGCATAGGTAACGTTCCCTAAACACTATATAATGGTAGATATTAGCATAGGTAATGTCTCCTAAACACTTTATACGGGCAGGTATTAGCATACGTAACACCCCCTAAACACTATAAGGGCATATGTTAGCATTGGTAATGTCCCCTAAACACTATATAAGAGCAGGTATTAGCATAGGTAACGTCCCCTAAACACTATATAATGGTAGATGTTAGCATAGGTAATGTCCCCTAAACACTTTATACGGGCAGGTATTAGCATACGTAACACCCCCTAAACACTATAAGGGCATATGTGAGCATAGGTAACATCCCCTAAACACTATAAGGGTTGATGTAAGCATAGGTAACGTCCCCTAAACACTATGAGTGTGTTCCAATCCTCGTACTTCCTGAAGCACACTTCAATGTAGTGCACTTTGTACACTCTGTATTTATAGTAGTGTGTAAATTTCAACGGGGTAGGCTCGTCTCAAATCGAATACTCTGCGGCACACTGACCAGAAATGACGATCACAACATTTCACCGCGGCTCGCTACCCGCAAAATATCTGCCTCCTTTGTTGAAGAAAAAAATGAAAGCAGAATGGAAATTACGTTTCCCAACGTCGTCGCCTACGCCTACGATGTGTCCTCCTGTTGGCTGAAAATGCACCTGTATATTTACGTATTGTTTTGTTTAATTCTGTTATCTACGTACATTTGAATAGTGGTCTTGGGCCCGCCCCTTCCGCTACCTAGCCAAGATGGCGACAGTTGAGTGTGGAAAGTGTCCACACTCAACGATTTGACCGTTTTGAGTACAACATCCAGGTACTTTAAGTGCACTACATTTTGCCGTACTTCCCAGTGTGAACGCACTTATGCACTCAAAGTAGTAAGTGTAAGTACAGAAGTACGCGGATTGGAACACACTCTATATAAGGGTAGATGTTAGCATTGGTAATGTCCCCTAAACACTATATAAGTGCAGGTATTAGCATAGGTAACGCCCCATATACACCATGTTGCTATACTGCTACTATGATGCTATAAGAAGAAGATGGATGGATGGATTGAAACAGATATAGGCCTATATTACTACTGTTACTGGTATTGATAAATACACTTTTTCCAGAGCATCAGTACTGGTGTTGACAGGAAATTCAAAAAGCATCAAAGAGCAGTATGTACAGTAGGCCACGCAATATCATCCAAGGATTTTTATAGTCTTAATTGGGATCAATGGACCAATAGTATTTCTTTAACCCATTAATTTAATAATCCAATCATTATAATAACTGTAAAACATAGCAATCTAAATTAGATTATGTGATATTTATGAGTTGTTGTTTTTTTTCAGGGCTGTCAATGTTAAAGATAATAACGTGTTAACGCAAATTAATTTAAACGCCACTAATTTCTTTAATGTATTAACGCAATCAAACTTTTGGAGGTTGTAGCGGCTCAATTTTAAAGCTAGAGTGAAGACACTGGTATCTATGAAAACCTAAGGAACCCATTGGTACCAACCATGTCATACTAGCTTGTCGCGACTAAGGTTACCTCCCATTTTCTCATCATAGCAACAGTTAATAAGGAATGACTTCCACCTGCATACCTGGTAACTCCCATACTAGATTGAAACTAAGCTATACGTTTGAACTTCAGCATAGCTGTGCAACAGGCTGCTGGAGTCTGCATGGTGTCCTTACTCTACACTCTGGTAACTGTTCCCTCCACTGTAAAGCGTGGGGCCGCAGTAATTCGCAGCCTGCCTCGTCTACCTTGAGAGGCCTGATAAATACCAAGTGTGATGGCACAGCACCAAGACCCAGGGCAACAGGGGAAGGGGAGCACAGTGCAGCTCTGAAACAGAACCAGATTGTTGAGATCTGGGAGGTATTACCTAGCCAGCACCTGGCCATAATGGGTCCCACCCCTCTGTGTAACTCAATCTAAAAGCTTAACTCTGTCGAGCTACTGGCAGAGGTCCCCCATTAATCCAGTACAGGTGCCAAACGGCCCATTCTACCCACGGCAGGGGGAGAAGACGCCTCGATACCTGTTTGGGTCAATTTGAAGAGATATTTCTTTCCATTTATTATAGTTTGCATGTGCTGTCTAAGTACACATAAAATAATATGTGAAGAAAATAGAACAATTACTCATAAAATAAGGGGAAAACAGGCAAGAGGAAATGGATGGAATCTTTTCAACAGAAGGATGTAAATCCTTTAAAAACCTTGAGGTCTTCTGGGGGATTGATATGAGACAATACCCCACTTAAACTCCCTGCTCACGTCTTGCCCCTGGAAATTAAAGCTGATTTTAACAGTGCCGCCATTGTGATTTACAAATAATTTGACAGAGCGGCTAAAAATCTTTAATATCCACTGATGACAGAAAGGAATTAGCCGCATATTTCCCTCCAAACTTTTTAATTTTCTTCCTCGTTGTGTAAGCCTGGGCCCTAATCCCATCTTTATATGGTTTGAGTATTAACCCCCGTCAAAAACACTGACACGGGTTGCCAGTCCGCTCCAGGGACCCCTTTGCGAGGCAAGGTGCGTTTGTTCACCAGCCTCAACGTGGCCTTTGTTGGGCAGCTGAGTGGGGGAGCGGCGGGGGGCAGCGTGGCAGCATGAGGGGTTATTCAGGAGCCTGAGAATCAATCCAGTATTACAGTTAAGCCATGTAATAATTACCATCATTAGGGGTAACTGGAGCATGGAGATGCAGGCTCTGCTCATAAACCTGAAGCTAATGCTGCACGTTCCCTGAGACGTTGTCATATACATAATTTAATAATCCTGGAAATACATATCAACATTCCCCCCACTGCTGAAAACTTCCAGAACTCTGCCCTGCAGCTCTCTGGCTCCGTGCTCTCTCCCAGGAGTTTACAAGGTCAACTTCCATATTTCCCCCCTTTCCTTTCCAAGCACACTCCCAAAGAGGAAGTAAGAGGCTTTTACTGCAAGAACCTGTGTAAAATTCAATTACTGAGTTGGTTTTTGGGGTGATTCAAATAATCACTACAATGTATTTTCATCACACAGACATACATTTGTTTTAAGAAGAGAAACATGCAGCAGATGCGGTGCTGTGCAGATATTTATTGACTGGTTTCGGGCATTTGGAAGATCCTATTAGCACGACCCAGTCGCCAGAATAAGATGGCGACATTGTATGTTTCCGCAAACCACGAATATGTTGAATCTCTACTTTTCTGGAGCAAAAATACATTTCTACATACGGGTTATAACATTACAGTGTTTTAACCGCTCTGTTTCGAAACTGCATTTTCAATTACACTTAGGTTTAGGCAACAAAACTACTTGGTTAGGTTTAGTTAAAGATAATGGTTTAGGTAGTCTCACCAGCCCGGTCCCACCAAATGAAGTATGAATAAATTTGTAAGTCATTTTACGTGCAATAAGAACGCCTTTGTTGCTTTTGGTGTGTCAATGTGTCGTAAATATGCTACGCTCAGAGCTAGTGACGTAGAATAAAAAGTGAGAAAGACCGCTTCTGGTGGTTGGGAGGGGAGATGGATGGGTCCAACAAACACAGAACTTTGAACCAGGAGAACGGTGTTCATGTCCAACAGAGTTGTTGAGTTATTTGGAAGTTACTTTAGTGGCATTTATGATGTTTTCCATACTTATGTTACGTTGTTTACATGTATATTTTACTTAGTTTACAGACTTATTTTAAGCCCAACCATGATGTTTTTCCTAAACCTAACTAAGTGGTTTTGTTGCCTAAACATAACCGCGACTGTTTCACGGCAACAACGTGGTGTTAAATGACTAAAAAAAAAGCCTTAAATGTGTGACACTCGGAATGTCCTTAAAATGGCGTGCTATTTATACGCCTTCCCATTAGATCAGGTTGAGTCTTGCATAGCCAGACCTATCTCCACAGTGCTAAAGAAAGGTCAGGCTCCACACATTATCATTATCAAAAATCACAATCCTTGGGTGGCGCTAAGTACAGGATGCAGTGACGGTGCCCTTGCAAAATCGATAGTGCATATAGTGGAAAGGGAGGAGAATGCCGACTGAAGGCGGGCAATGGCAGGCTCATACACATAGTCTATATCCAACCCGGTCTCACGGGTGAATAAAGGTGAATAAATTCCCACGACATTACACAGACATTTGTACGTCATGCAAACAACCGCAGTTAGGTTTAGGCAAAAGAACCACTAACTTAGGTTCAGGCATGAAAAACACTTAGTTAAGTTAAGGGAAAACATCATGGTTGGGCTTAAAATAAGTAGGTAAACTAAGTAAAACACGTACGGAAACAACTATGGAAAACACGTCACAAACGTTAACAAAAAGCACGTGAATTTACAAAACTTGGTCTTGAACACGGGTCTGCTGGTTAGAAGTCCGGCATTTGTTGGGCCCATCCAATGTGTGTATGTGTTTACATTGCAGTCAGTACAGGATACATGGCGTACAAAAGACATGCAGAAATCAAGAAAGGTGTAATTATTGCACGCTAAACCCCTTGCACATTATTGTGGCATTTATACACCTTTTCGTACGAACGGGCTGATACATCCGGTGAGTCAGACTATGGTTTGGGTTTAAATAAGTATGTTACTTGTAGTTTCACACTGGACGCTAATACCGGTCTCCTGGGTGAAAGTCCCGTGTTTGACCCATCCGTCCACCCACCCCAACCTCCTCCCTATGCAGACTTGCTCGGACTTTGATTAAACGTATTTGTGATGCGTCAAAATCAAACGCAATCTGGGATAAAATTTGTTCCCCTGAAACGTAATTGACAATGCAGTTCGGTGTGTGGGAATGTCATTTTTAGGAGACCAGAGTCTACGTCTGATGGAGTTAATTTGCTACGTCTCCCCGTTTAAAACACTTCATGCCTGAAATCGACAGAACATTTCATTACAGCGAGCATATCTGTTGCAATAAACAATGCCTGATAATGCTTTAAAACCTTTACTCAACCTTAAACTGCACCCTCTCAAATTAGACCCCTCTCAGTATGTTGTTATTGGCACGTAACCGCAGCAGATTTCTATCGCAGCTTGGGTAATTCAATAAGCATGAGGGCATTCTAGCGATAGCCTCAGACCAATTCACTGGGTTATGTTATGGTTAATGTAATACTGATTTAATATGCATTTATTGGAAAAAGCTGAGAGATATACAGATAATACAACTCGGAATAAACAGCAAACAGTTCCAAACACAAGCTTTTTTTTTTTACTTTCTGTGAAGGCACACAAAGGAAACAGCAGAGATGTGCAGCGTCTGTAAACCACAGACTTCATAGAAAATGATTTTCTCATACCTCGCAATCAAATGCTTTAATGCAAAACAGCATGAGCAAATACAAAGGTTCATGCAAACTGGGAGACAATAAACATTTATGTCCGAAATATATGAAGTAAAGCAGCAGTTAAGTGTGTTTGTGAAACAGAGCAAAAAAAACTGTTTGTTGAAACCATGTCTCCTACATAATTATGTTCCCATACAACTAAACTGCATGCACAAAAAGACACAAAGTATATGGCGTTTAGCATGCAAAAAGTACGCCTTTCTTGATTTCCGTGTGTCTTTTGCATGCCATGTATAAATGCTACGGGAAGAGTTAGTGACGTAGTATAAAAAGCGAAAAAGACCACTTATGGTGGGCGGTTGATGGGTCCAACAAACACTGGACCTTTAACCAGGAGACCCGTGTTCAAAACCGGTGTTGACCGGCGTTTGTTTTGTAAGTTACGTTAGTGACGTTTAATTGTCACGTGACGAACGTCACATGTTTTTTGTTGATGTTTGCGACTTGTTTTACTTTGTTTACTTACAAATGAATTAAATTACTTGGTTATGTTTAGGAAATAAAACTACTAGATAAATTAACAATGCTTCATATTTTATAAGCTATCTATAGCGTGGGAAACACATTGTGAGGAAATGTGTTTTTGACATTTCACAAATACGTTTCTAATCATAGTACACAGAAGTCCGCGTAGGGAGGAGGTTGGGTCCCATATGAAACCATTTTTTTTTTTCAAATTTACGTCTGTAACTTAAATGACGTAACAAACATACTTATTTTAGGCCAAACCAGAATGTTTTACTAAACCTAACCCAACAGCATATAAAGTACTAGAAATGACATTTTCCTTTACAAATGCATCCACATTTGGTGTTCAGTGAAATAATAATATAATATATATATATATAATAATAATTTAACAATTTCTGCATAATAAGTACTTTTACTTTGACAGCGTATTTATGACCTCCACCAAGGCCGGAGGCCTAGGAAGGAGGTTATGTTTTCACCAGCGTTGGTTTGTTGGTTTGTTGGTTCGTTTGTCCGTTTGGAGGATTACTCCAAAAGTCCGTGATGGATTTGAATGAACTTTTTTGAAGGGGATGGGTGTGGCACAATGAACAATCCATTCGATTTTGGTTGCGATCCGGATCATGATCCGGCTTCGGGAATTGTTTTTAATAACTCTGCTGAGCCTGTGCATTAACACCACAGGCTTTAAGACATGCGCAGTGTAACTGATGACGCGTTCATGAAACTGGCCTTTGCAGAGGTCTGCGCTCTCGTGAGTGCACTTCTACTTACACTGTGGTATTGTTAGACTATGTCTCTCTTCCATTACTACTGAAAACATGTCCCAGTGTTTATCGTGACCTTTGACCTATGCATGTTATATATCAATTTGTGAAATAGTCACTAAATTTAATGTATTGATTTGTGTACATAGACACAAATTACATTTTTTTTCGTGATGGTCAGCAAAAGATGGAGAGCGGCGAACGTCACGTAGGGAGGAGGTCAGGGTAGATGGGTGGGTCAAAAAACACAGGACTTTCACCCAGGAGACCGGTGTTTGTGTCCCGTGTGAAACCACGTCAACCACGTCAACCAAGTCAAAATTGATTTATTTGTCACGTAACTTCTGTATTAAAGTTTCAGCACTTCCAGTATTATTTTAACCCAAACCACCATGTTTTACTAAAACTAAGTAGTTTGTTGCCTAAGCCTAACTAAGTCGATCTATTACTAAACCTAACTAAGTAGTTTGTTGCCTAAGCCTTACTAAGGTGATCTATTTGTAAACCCTACTAAGTAGTTTTATTGCCTAAGCCTTACTAAGGCGATCTATTACTAAACCTAACTAAGTAGTTTTGTTGCCTAAGCCTAACTAAGTCGATCTATTCATAAACCTAACTAAGAAGTTTTATTTTGAAAAGACTGGAGTGGAAGTTGGCACATGCGTCACCTGTTGCTGGACATTTGTAGGAAAACGCACAAAAATACGTTGTTGAAGGTCGTGCTGAGCGTTACCAAAAACAAAATGTCCATGTACACGACTCAAAAAGATTAAATTCCGTGACTATTTCACAAAGTGCCGTGAGACTGTGTTGGATATATCACATGCTGAATATAACAATGTTTTACATGCCTTGTTTTCAGTATTACAGAGGGAAGGATAGGATGTAAAATCCCTGGTAGTTTAACCCCTCTGCTTACTGTATATTTACACCTGCAGCAGAATACACATCCACTCAGTCGGAGGGATCAGCCAGGAATTTGGCCGGCTAATTGGGTCTTAACTTTCCAGAGAGAGAGAGAGAGAGGAGAGAGAGAGGACAGAGAGAGACTAGTCCCTGGCAGACTTTAGCTCGAGTAAGGAGGGAAGAGGGAAAAAAAACCTCTGTTTTGAACTCTATTCGCCTTAATTTCCTCTGCAACGAAAGAGAAGAAAGATTAATGAAATATCCTCAAATCCATCCTGTTTCGTTTCTATTAAATCAGCAGTGAAATGCAAGCATCCTGCCCAGGTGAAGGAGAGGGGGGGGAACTCTGGGATAAAGTTTCCCCATGTTCCTAAAGAGACTTTCTGGTGGTGACCGATGATTTTTTGAAAATTCAATTGTTGCTGAAGTCTGTATATCAAGTTGCACTTTTGATTTCCCCTCAGACTCCGAGTTATTTAATTATGCTGGGGTTCATACAATGTTTGGGATAAATAAGACTTTTACTGTGACTGGCAGCTGCAGGAAAAAATACTTTTTCACAATTTTCCCCGTTGGATCGATGCATAATAGCAGCTATTTTCACTAACTACAGCATCCTTTAGATTTCGGTTATGTGTATCCAGTCAGTATGAGCTGTTTGTACAAATGGAGCGGCACTAAGTAGGTGTAGTGTCAATACAAATGCAAATGGCAGCCTCCTCAGTGGAGTCCATTGAAAAACACTGAGACGAGCCAATTGGAGCCCATTGAGTCGCCTAATCCCATCTCAATTACAATGGACTAATAAGTAGCTCTGTAATTAATCTGACAATAGAGGAGGCCGGGGAACAAACATCTTAAAGTGCTAAAGCCATTAGACCTGCAGCTGTGTGTATGTATGTGTGTGTGTGTGTGTGTTGGGAGCTCAAACCCTGGGGGATGCTTGGAAGACATATACAATAAGGAAACAAGGAAAGTTTAAATCTACACCAATAAATCCGTTTTTATTAACAGTGGATCAAATGATTATGTGTAATCTGAGCGATCACTCGCAGTGACAAACCCACAGAGAATTAGCAACCACTTGGAAGTTTCCCTCAGAGCTTTTTAGTTTCTTTCAGCTTTTTAGCTCATTGTTTATGTTTGAAGTCGGTCAAATTTACTGTTTCTGTTCCGTCTCAACAAACTGTTCTCACTCCCAAATCGTCAAATACCGCCGTTTGGCCGGTGCCCCTCGGCATCGGAAAACCGACATCGGAGGCACCCTTTAGCAACAGCATGTGACCAACCGGGCTTTCAACTAACTCCAATGTAAACCCATCCGCATTCAACGTCATTCGACGGTCAGAGCAAGTGACGGAGTATTTTTTATTTCTTTTTTTTTTCAATATTATATTTATTGTTTTTTTTGTTGATTTTGAAACAACGGAACAAACATTCACAAACCTCCCCAATAATAACATTTTCGGTACAAAGAAACTTAACAAACCTAATATTAATATAAAATAAGCCAGTATAGATACAGGAAAAACATATTATATACAAAAAATAGATAAATAAAAAAAAAACAATATACACAAGTAAAAAAAAATTCTTAAAAAGAATAAAATAAAATAAAATGTGAAAATGGAAGTTTATTTTGAAAGGACGCTATGCATGTAACAAGTGTATATTGATACGCTGTCCTTGGTCCGTCCAAAAGTAACGCAAGAGGGGAACACCGTGCGTCGGTCTCCGATGCCGAGCCGCACTTACCGAGCGGCGGTGGTTGACGAGTCGGGAGTGAGGATGTGTTGGTCTCAACCTCATTTCCAGCTGCAGCAGCTGTTTTCAGCAAAACCCCTCTCACATAACAGGTGAGAAAAGACAGAACATAATACATTGGGTGACTTGACAAGGTTGACAGGATGGGGCCAAACATGCATTGAGTACATACAGCGGGAAAAACTAGTTAGAATTGAATATGAATTGAAACTGATGTGACTGAGTGAAAGAATGAGATCGCGGATACAAGCGACTGTAGGGTGGCTGGGCTCAGCCTTAGAGATAGGGTGAAGAGCTCAGACATCCGGAAGGAGCTCGCAATAGAGCCGCTGCTCCTTCGCGTCAAAAGGGGCCAGCTAAGGTGGTTCGGGCATCTGATCAGGATGCCTCCTGGACGCCTCCCTTTGGAGGATTTCCGGGCACGTCCAGCTGGTAAGAGGCCCCGGGTTGGACCCAGAACACGCTGGAGAGATTATATATCTCGTCTGTCCTGGGAACAATATTGTTTAGGAGGTGGATACCAGGGGTGTGGTTGAGTTCTGTGATGTGCTGTGTTTGTGATTAATTAAAGGAGTAATGCAGTGAGCTTTCTGGAATTAGTATATTTTATGGTTAAGGGATGTTCAGTTTCTCCATTGTTGAAGCAAATTTACCCTCTAACTCGACAAGCAAACTAACATTCAAACAACATTTAGCAATTGATATATATATATATATATTAATTAATATATAATTGAATTAGCAGTTGAATTCATAAGAAAAATAACATCCTTGCTTAATTCAGTACACTCAGTACTGTGAGATGAGATGATCAGTGTGATGAGAACTACCTAAAATGACAGAAACCATTTTTGGGGAAAATCTATTTGATGTGTACTTTGACTTTTTTGTTTTGCCCATGTCCCATCCTCTAACATGGAGGAGGCGGGATTTATTGATTTATAACCTATACTGTAGGTTGTAACTTTCACTTGTGGCCACAGTGGGCGCTGTTGAGCAAATGTTAGATAGTCTTGCTTTAAAGTACAGGAGCATAACAACATTTTGGGAAAATACCAATCAAATATGGATAATATAACTGAAAGAGCTGATATCAAAATTCAGTATGGCATCTTAGTCATGCTGGAGAGGCTGTATAGATTAGCGGGGACATCAGACCCATGGCCTATAAACTGGGACTTCTAAAACTGGAGTAATATTTGAGGAACATACAAGAAGAAATAAAACAAATCCTAAGAGCAGATTTACTCTTTGGAGGATGACTTACATCCTGTTTGGCATTATCCTACAAAACCTTTTGTAATTGAGTAGAGAATAAAATATACTTGTTTGACTTTGAAGAGCCAAGAAGATGATCCCAATCTCCTGGTTAAAGCCACGGCCTCTGACCATAATGCAATAGAAGAATAAAGTCACGGAGGTTTGGCACATGGAACACAGAAAACTGCAGTTAAACATTTTTTTGTTTACTAATATAGAACCCAGTAATACTGTAAATTCAAACTTGTTTTTATAAATATAATATTTATGTGTATGTTTCCTTTTCATGTTGGGTCTAGTTGCTGTCATTGGTGGGAGAAATTTTGAGATCCTAAAATACACTGTGAAATACTCCATTACAAGCCCCGTATTCAAAATTGTCCACGAAGCTGTGAGCCACCCTCGCCCCGAGCCTTTCCAATCCGTCTGTCCGCCTCGGATGAAATGCGCCCGGCGGGAGCCAGCCAGCGCCGGAGAGAGGTCCCGCGAGTAGATCCTCCCACACCGAGCGACCATCCCTTACCCGCCGAGTTGAATCCCCCGGGCAGACTTACGGTAACCTGCCTCACACCGTCCACAGGCTGAGCCTCGATCAGAAGGACTCTGCAACACCGGGCAAGCGGTCTCCTGTACGCTACATTTCCTCAATCCGCCCGTTGGACAGCGATTCGGCGCTGGGCTCTTCCCTTTTCGCTCGCCGCTACTGAGGGAATTCTGACAGCCTGCACCTTACACAGGACTTCCATTTGTATCCCTAGCTGTAGCCCCAAGATAACCCTGATGACATCATCAAGGTTATTTTTTTCAGACTTAAAGGGGACATATGCTCATTTTCAGGTTCATACTTGTATTCTGGGTTTCTCCGCAGAGAGAAACGTTTTCGTCTCCGACCAAAACTCCGGTGTCTCCCCTGTTCCCTCCGGCCGCGGTCGGGAGGCTGAGGCAGGAAAAGCCAACACTAGGATCAGCATTGATTCATGGAGAGACCTTGGTCTGGTCAGCTAACATTACTGCCAAGCAGCTGAAATATAGAGTGATATTGTGCTTTTAGCTGACGTGTGTCTCCTCACTGTTTTGAGTGATGCTCCTTCATGTCTATGTAGAGCGAGCACAAGCACGAGCAACAGGACGCTGACTTTCGTTGACTTAACGGCCGCAGGTGTCGCTGTTACAACCAATTTCTGATTCTTACAAACAGTCCCTTTAATGAAGGTGTATGAGTGACTCTGCTGCAAAGATTAAAATGAAATAATTTAATCAATTTGAAATTTAGTTTTGCAGTTGTGTGCATCTTATTTATGACAAGATTAAAATAAAAGTTCTGAAATCTGATATTTGATTTAAATTTTTAGGTTAAAAAAACCCAACATAATTAGTGTCAAAATAAAATTGCAAACTCACAAAAGGGCTCGGGAGAATCTTGGCGTTATGAGCATTTTTTATTTGAAATAAGCTCAAATCAGGACTCTCACTTTGGCAGCAACTATGCCTATTCATTAGGGCTGTCAGAGTAAATTCACTTTTCACACCACTAATTTCTTTAACGCATTAACACAACTTGCGATTTTTAGGTTGTAACAAGCTCAGTTTTAAAGCTAGAGAGAAGATACTGGTATCATATGAAACTAGACAAGCTGAATAATCAGTTGGTACATAGCTTGTCGAGAAGGAGGTTAAATAACGCCCTAAACTTATGCTAAATTTTGGAGAGGCAAAACTGTCATGGCCATTTTCAAAGAGGTCCCTTGACCTCTGACCTCAAGATATGTGAATGTTAATGGGTTCTATGGGTACCCACAAGTCTCCCCTTTACAGACATGCCCACTTTATGATAATCACATGCAGTTTGGGGCAAGTCATAGTCAAGTCAGCACACTGACACACTGACAGCTGTTGTTGCCTGTTGGGCTGCAGTTTGACATGTTATGATTGGAGCATATTGTTTTATGCTAAATGCAGTACCTGTGAGGGTTTCTGGACAATATCTGTCATTGTTTTGTGTTGATAACTGATTTCCAATAATTAATATATACATACATTAGCATAAAGCAGCATATTTGCCCACTCCCATGTTGATAAAAGTATAAACACTTAACAAATCTCCCTTTAAGGTACATTTTGAATAGATAAAATATGTGCGATGAATTTGTGATGAATTGTGTTCAGTTATGGACTTTTGCGATTAATCACAATTAAATATTTTGATCGATTGACAGCCTTAGTTTTTATCTAATATCTAAAGCTAATAACTTGTGGGCACCAGATGCAGTTCTTTTCAGGGCCTCTGCAGAGTTAGGATCTTGTTGAAACATTTTTTTGTAACCAAAGGGTCAATAATGCAATTTGGTGCATTCTGGCCATGACTTTGATCCCTGGCAAAGGCACCAATAAAATAAAACATTTTACCTAAAAAAGTATGCTACTGTTAATGTCATATTTCTCTCCTTACTGAACAAAAATGTACTTATTTTATCTGTCAAACAAATCATTCACTTTTGAGGGATTTTAATCGATCGACAGCCCTAATATTCATAGTTTCAAATGAAAATTAGATTGCATTGATTTTTCTCTTTACTGAGACAAGTCAGCGATATTAATGATTTGATTTCAATAAAGGCAGCGGTTGGCTTCCATAGATTAAAGTATAAAGTAGCGTCAAATGGAAATATTCAAATGCAATAACCTTAAAAAAATATGTATACTGTAAATGTAGCATTTCTCTTTTCATTGTTGTGTTGTTGTTGGATGGAACTGAATAAATGAGCATACATAAACACCTTGCCATGTACAGCATATAAAGAAAATAAGAGAGGTATAACAACCCAAGAATTGATGTGGAAAATTATGCTTTTTTTTTTTTTTTTACAGCGGAGTTACCAAACTGTTCCTGGTTGTTGTGTAGCTCTGGTTAGCTGGTCTGAGGGGGCATGGAGCAGGAGAGTGACTGTTGACCCCCTCTTCACCCACTCTCATCACTCAAGCGTGTGTGTACACACACACACGCACAGCTGTCGTCAGTAGCAAATTGCCCATCAGACTGAGGACGGTTAGATGAGCGGACGGATGGCACCTTCAGGATATTTGGCTTTTAAAACCCCATAAACCTCCTGAGCTGTTGGGCTAAAACTCAGCTCTGAGTGTGGACTGACAGTTGACGTATTCCAGTTTGACGATGATTGGTTTTCCGTGCAACACACACACACACACACACACACACACGCACACACTTGCACTTGTACTTGTGAAGGCCTCATCTGTAGCATATACAGCATATCCTCACCTTGGATGATTTCCCTCTTCTCCTGATCCCTGACATGACATTTGGTTCTTATAAATATAGAAAAACCCAGAACAGACACACAGTCAAACACACCACCACCACCACCACCACCACCATCAGCCCGACTCCTCCACCCTCAACTCTGCACTCTGTCATTTGGAACAATAATAAACAAGCGCAGAGGAGAGCTCAAAACCTGCTGAAATCTATTACAAGGGAACAATGTGGTTATAAGGCTGTAGAGGGTAGAGGAGGGAGGGGGGGCACATCAGTGTAATTCCAAGTGCCATGCTGATCCGGGCCAGGCTTGCCACATACACTTATCTGATCCTTACGGGTGGTCCGAGCAGCGCCGCCATGTTACTAAGCCTCACAGATCTAGATGTCTTCTCCGCTCCGACGCTCTGCCCGTGTGGACTCAGGCCGAGGCTGCAGGAACGATCGGAATGATCTAGAAGGGAGGGAAGGGGAATATGTGTGGTTGAGGACTGGGCCTGATATGCCTTTTTTTCTTTTCTTTTTTTTTTTTAAAGTTGCTGTTTTCTATTTGCTTCATTTGGAGAATGAATGTATTTTACTAAAAGATAACACAAAATATCAGGGTTTTTTTTTATATCTGGCAATGGATGTTAATCAGATATATACAGCCGATGTTTAGCCGGGTTTAGCCAATGCATCACAATAATGGGATCATGGGGAAGCAACATGTAACTAAAATTGGGAAGACAGATCTATATTAACCTTAGAAATAGACAGAGAATCATGCCTGTATATAATGCGTGTGAAGGTTTCTGGACATATTTGTCATTGTTTTATGTTGTAAATTAATTTCTAATAATAAATATATACATAATTTTACATAAAGCAGCATATTTGCCCACTCCCATGTTGATATGAGTACTAAATACTTGACAAATCTCTATTTAAGGTACATTTTGAACAGATAAAAAATGTGTGATTAATTTCCGATTAATTGCGATTAAATATTTTAATCGATTATAATAATAATATTCATATTTTCAAATGAAAATTGGATTTAATTTTTTTTCCTATTGTAAATGCATTGAGACATGGAAAATGAAATTTCAGTTGTATTAATGATTTAATTTCCATATAGGCAGTGTTTGACTTCTATAGATTAAATTAGAAAGTAGCATCAAATGAAAATGTTCAAATGCAATAACCTTAAAAAAAATGTGTACTGTAAATGTAGCCATTTCTTCTTTTCATTTTTGAAATAAATAAAAAAAATGTGCAATTAATTTGCGATTAATCACAATTAAATATTCAATTGATTTGCAGCCCTGATTTCAACACATCTAAACTCGATGTGTTTCGAGCTCCAGGACCACGCGGTCCAAAATTGTTGTTGCCAAGATTCTAGAAATACCGATGAGCTCAAGTCCCACAGTGCAACCCCGTCTCCAAAGAATTAAAAAAAAAGTGTTTTTAATGTATTTATTTCATTTAGCAACATCAACATTTTCAATATATTTTATCTCCCTAAATTGTATTTCAAAGGCTTCCACACGGCCACGATATGGTGGAGAAATACAGAATCCATCTTTTATGTTTCATTCAATAGATTTTTTTGTACAAAAATGCAAAGTTAAAGATATTTCGTCTGAATCAGTCTTCAGAACTCAGCGTATGTGTGAATATAGCTCTTCTCCTCTGGTCATTAAAATACCAGATTTCCACCGAGGACATACATCACCTCGGTGTCCTCAGCACCGTCAACTAAAGTGCTTTCATTGTAGAAAGTGAAGAGACAGCAATGCGTGCTGTGTCAGAATTCTTTGAGATTATTAGAAAAATAAATGGTAAACTACAGTGTTTGCAATTCATTTCCACCTCTTTATTTCCAACAATAACATCAATAAATTCCCTGAATTTCTTTTTTTAATGTAAAACTAAAAAGAATGAACTTTAGTTCTCATTTTATTGCAGTTACCGCTGTGAAACACCGAGGGGAGCCCTTACTACCGGACGCTGTTCTGTTGACACATTTCTCATGACACAAAGTGGAGAAAGACATGTTTTGTCAGCAGTCGACCCTTTTTTCATTTTGACGTGTGACAGTAGGAAAAGCACAGGTGTAAATAATGACATGAACGACGGCTGAATTCCACGTTGCTGCTTCAGTTTCAGGCTCCTGGTGCCGTTTCCTGCTGGCTCACTGTCACACTGTCACCACTTAACTGGGACACATGTTATTAGTAACACCTGTGCTTTTTCCTACTATGACAAAAAAATGTTTGTTGTGAAAAGACCGAGCGCTGCACATTAGGTGTTTTAACAACAGTTTAAAATAGTTATATTGTTATTGAAAATGTGTTTTAAATGAAAAACAAATATGTTTTATCATCCTGTTTATAATCACTGATATTTTGACACATCCTCAGTATTCTCATTTACCACTTTAACCTCTTCATATGAATCTCTTTCAGTTTAAAGGTCCCATATCGTGCTCATATTCAGGTTCTTACTTGTATTTTGTGTTTCTACTAGAACATGTTTACATGCTGTAATGTTTAAAAAAAACAACTTTATTTTTATTTGAACATACCTGTATTTACCCTCTGCCTGAAATGCTCCGTTTTAGTGCATTTCAACGGAATTGCAACAGTTGCCTGGCAACAGTTTGGGTCCATGTTTACTTCCTTTCAGCTGACGTAATTAACATACACTGCAACAGCAAATACACTGGGACACATTTAGAATATTTACATTTAAAACCGTGTAATTCTCTAAATATTGTATATTTGTGACATCACAAATGGACAGAATTCTGAAAAACGGCGTGTTTCAAACGCAACGTTTCTCAATACGGGATATACATTGAGCGCTTCGATACTTTCACAGTATTTATATAAGACTCAAACCCGCTTTATAATATAAAAGACATGAAAATCTTATTTTTACAATATGGGACCTTTAAATGTATGAGCCCAGTATTCCTAAAATTCTAACTACGGCCCTGAAAACATGACAGTACGTCTACTTTGTCTTTTTCCAGTGAAGGCTCATCCGAATTACAATGAACTGAACTGAGAGAATGATGGAAACTCAAAATCATGTGTACATCTATGTTAAAGATAATATCTATTTATGTTCTTACGCTGTCTCAGTTATGTACGTCTTATTAAAGATCTCATCTACTGTCTGTTTCTATTTAAGCTTACGATGTTTCCCGACCTCTCTGCATCTATCTAATCTAATTCATTCATCTCAGCTCATGTGTCTAAAAGCGATGTCAATATCTACATCTAACTGTATGTCACAAACAGTGTCAGAGACAGGCTGCATAATTTCCATCTAAATAAAAACATATGGCATTTCATCGTGTCCTGTAAAGCGTTCACATTAACCGGGCTGTAACTTAGAGTGTTCCGCTGAATTCATCATTACTCCCCAGCAGGAGAATTAAGCCGTTGTGACACCGGCTTCAGCAGCTGGCAGGGGTGCGTTACAGAGGGAAAAAAATCAAAGAGGTGAATCTGATCTCGGGCTGCAGGAAACCAGCGCTAGCCTTTGCAGTGAACCTAGCTGGCCTAATGTATGGGCTTTGTGTAGTCTGTGCAGAAATAGTACATGCATACGAACGACTCCCTCATTTGTCTTGCTTTAGGTGACAGACGAGAGCGGCTGATGAAACCTGCCTTTTCAGAGTCCATGTGAAAATAATTATAGAGTGGGAGGTGACTGGCTTTGATGAGGAGGAGGAGGAAGGCTGAGGAGAGCTAATACATAATCAATACAAACATTAACATTCATAGAACTAAAGTTTGTTTTTGTTCCTCACTGTTCATTTCGTTTAATGGAATTCTCCGTTTTCACAGATTGTCTTTTGCAACAGATGAGAGGGGAGAAAAAAAAATCCTCTAGTAGTCAGCAAAGTTTCATTGTGTTATATTATCATATATACTATGCCAGTACACCACAGATGTGCACATAAGATCCATGTCTTGTGTTCACCTTAGGGCTGTCAAAGTTAACGCAATAATAACGCACATTCATTTTAACGCCACTAATTTCTTTAACGCATTAACGCAAATTGCGATTTTTAGGTTTTAGCTTGTCGTGGAGGAGGTTAAATAACGATCCAAACTTACGCTAAACTTTATCCAGGAAAAAAATGGGCATAGCAATTTTCAAAGGGGTCCATTGACCTCTGACCTCCAGATCAGTGAATGTAAATGGGTTCTATGGGTACCCACGAGTCTCCCCTTTACAGACATGCCCACTTTATGATAATCACATGCAGTTTGGGGCAAGTCATAGTCAAGTCAGGACACTGACACACTGACAGCTGTTGTTGCCTGTTGGGCTGCAGTTTGCCATGTTATGATTGGAGCATATTGTTTTATGCTAAATGCAGTACCTGTGAGGGTTTCTGGATCAATATCTGTCATTGTTTTGTGTTGTTAATTGATTTACAATAATAAATATATACATATATTTGCATAAAGCAGCATATTTGTCCACTCCCATGTTGATAAGAGTATTAAATACTTGACAAATCTCCCTTCAAGGTACATTTTGAACAGATACAAAAATGTGTGATTAACTTGCAATTAATTGTGATTAAGTATGGGCAATGACGTGATTAATCACGATTAGATATTTGAATCGATTGACTGCCCTAGTTTTGATCTAATATCTAAAGCTAATAACTCGTGGGCATCACATGCAAATCTTATGAGCACAAAATAAAAAGTTATAATTTTGTGGGACTTCAAGGCCTCTGCAGAGTTAGGATTTTATTGAAACATTTGTTCTCACCAAAGTGCGAATAATGCAATTTGGTGGCCATGATTTTTTATCCCTGGAAAAGGCACCAATTTCTGTATAAAAAGTATAAAATAAAAATTTTTTTTACCTCCACAAACTCTGCTAGTGATAAAGGAGGCCTATTTTTCTCCTTACTGAACAAAAAAACTTGTACTTATTTTAACGGTCCAACAAATAATTCACTTTTGAGGGAAATCTGTCTGTGGACGGAGCTTTTGCACCCATGAGGCGCGTTGCTTCAGTGAACTGAATTCTTACAATCCTGCTTGTTTAACGTAAAGTCTGTAGATGATGATAAATCAAATCCATTACAGTGGAGACGCTGAAGAAACTCTGAAGGTAAAAAAGTAAAGTGTATTTATATCTAGATAGCCAGCCCGGTCGCACAGCAGTCTGTGAAATAGTCATGAAATTTAATGTATTGATTCCCGTACATAGACAAGAATTTCCCCTTTTTTTCGTGACGGTCAGCACAAAATCAATTCTTATGTAATCGGCATTACGTACGTTCACCCAGGAGACCGCTGTTAGTGTCCCGTGTGAAAGCAGGAGTCAACGTTGATTTATTTGTAACTTACATACTTAAGTTACTCCACTTCTGGAGATATTTTAACCCAAACCGGAATCTTTTCCTAAACCTCCCTAAGTAGTTTTATTTTTGAAAAGACTAAAGTAGAAATTGACACGTGCGTCATGTGTTGCTGGAAGACTCGTAGGAAAACGCACAAAAGAAATATAAGTCGTGCTGAACGTCACGAAAAAAAGGGAAATTTGGGATTATTTCACGAACTGCTGTGAGACTGTGTTGAGATAGCAGCTCGCTACCTACATTAGCGTCTCCACTGGCTTGCGCGACGCACAGAAGGATGTGTGCCACTGCAACTCAGGCAGGCAGACGAGACGTTCAACTAGCATCAAGGTTAATAAATGGTATGGTCCACTTTAGGAGTGTCTGAAATCGTATTTCAAAATTCATCCAGGCATGAATATGGGAAATATATTGTAATAATTATCACAGGTAAGAAGGATATAGAAATGTTTCAACCTCCCCCCTTCCACCCTTTTATTTGACCTCTTTTGGGGGGTCCAAGTTTTAATTAGGGGGTCATTTTTTTTTTTTTACCCTCAAGGCCCACTTGCTAGCTTTTTCTGGTACTTTCAACAGCATCTAGCAGTTTTCCTCAGCAGATAGATTTTGCCAGGGCCTGCTCTAGCCTATTTAGTGCCCTAGGAGAAATATTGGATTTGAATATTGTTGGCTTAAAAGTGTTTAATCAGTTTCACTAAAATGTAATCTTTTATTAATAAATAAGTGAGGCTGGGCAGATGAAAACGTGTGAGAAAGAGTTACAGGGCGTGAAAAGTGCATTTCTTTAGTCATTTATTTACATGTTCATTTGTTTCCTCAATACGATGGAGTATTAGGGCCACATTGAGGGGAAAAAAAAATCTGAGATTTTGAGAATAAAGTCATAACTTAACGAGAAAAAAAGTAATTTCCTTCTCCACAAAAGAGGAAGTTTCCCCATCAGGTCTGTTTGGCGGTTTCTTGCACAATCTTTTCAAGGTCGTGATACTGATGATAATGTGGTATTGTATGTAAGTATTTCATTATTTGTGAAACCTTTACTAAAGTAGAACTTCTCAACATGCTCCACGTTCCTCATTTTCACACAGGCGGCACGCTGCTCTATTTCCCCTCTAAAATAACACGTAAAATTACATATAAATTACGTATCATTTTATGACTTAATTCTCATAATATTATGACTTTTTCTCGTAAACTTATGACTTTATTCTCGTAATATTATGACTTTATTTTCAAAATCTCAGATTTGTTTTTTTTCCTCAATGTGGCCCTAATACTCTGTTGTACTTTATTCTCATTAAATTACGACTTTTTTCTCGTAAAGTTATGACTTTATTCTCGTAATATTCTGACTTTTTTTCTCGAAATCTAAGATTTTTTTCCCCTCAATGTGGCCCTAATACTCTGTTGTACCTCTATGCAATTTTTTTTAACTATTTGTTTTTTTTTTTTTTTTAGAGGGTGACCAGCCTATATGGCCTTAAACCAGCCCTGGACTTTGCTTAATTGTCTGGTGACCACGACAAGACCAACATGACAACCAACCGCTGAGGAAGAGCATGAGATGCAGTTGAAAGTTCCAGTTTAAAAACAAAAACATTATTATTGTTACTGCCCAAGAAGCTAAGAAAAGCAGTAGTGCTGTTAAAGGGACATATTATACATTAAAATATGCACACACACACACACACACACACACACACACACACACACACACACACACACAGTCTATCTGGAGGTAACAGACTACCAGAGCACCTGGAATCGTTCTGTTCTCCTCTGTGACGTCCC
This sequence comes from Sebastiscus albofasciatus, assembly GCA_916701655.1. NCBI lineage: Eukaryota > Metazoa > Chordata > Actinopteri > Perciformes > Sebastidae > Sebastiscus > Sebastiscus albofasciatus. The sequence goes on from CAKAOI010002277.1 coordinate 26,210, forward strand.
TCGGAGATGAGAAGTCACACCAGATCCACGACAGTAAATACATTTTCGTGCAGCTACAAAACCTCTGACAAGGCAAATGGCTTTGCATCGGCAGGCAATTTTAACACACTCATATGTCAAAAACAAGCAATATAAAAGTTTCTTATCCCTACATGAGGCTTGGGGAAATCTCAAGTCTCTGAGCGAGAAATGAAAGTTGGAGGTGCATATCAGGAACAGGCTATCTGTTACAGCGAGTAATGGCTCAGCCCGGTCGCTGTAATTCCACAAATGCATTTTAGCGTCTTGCGTCAAGTCAGCTCCTCGTAGCAAACATAAGAATTTGATAACAGCATGGCAGTGATGAATAAAAAAATCTATTCATTTGTCCACTATACCTTATGAATACACCGTCAGCACAAACATGCCCCCTCTCCATTAAGTGCATATTGCTCTCGGCCTCAGCCTCGGCTGGATTAGATTGTATTGATAGAGGAGATGTATTGGAGATAGAGTATTAGAGGGGCATACCTCCTGCCATAATGCTTAATTTGTTTCATATTCATGACATGTGGTCAGAGTTACTCCATTTGCTGTTATTTTTTCCCCGCGGCAGACTTTTATTTAGTCGTAAGAAATTTTTTTTTTTAAATGAGATCTTCCATTTTAAGAGAGGAAATGTGATATTGTAGAATTCAATAATTATTTGTCATTTTAGTTGTATTTCTTGTCTTTGACTTATTTATATACAAAGAAATTACTACTTTTACCCTTTAACAATTGCCTTGTATTGGGGTTGGTCTTCCTTAATTAAAATCGTCGGGACTATTTTTGATTTACATGAATGTGCACATAGCTTCTCATGCTGTAGCACAACGTTTTTAAGGATATATTATAATGCCGGACCGTCAGGATGCTTTAAAGCTAGTGAGATACCATATTTGTAAAGCTTTAGTTGTATACTCTGCAGTCCATTCTTCCTGGATTATATTTATTGGGCGTTCCTTTCGTAAATGACCACTATGAGGAACCGTACAGGTAGGATGCACAGGCTTTCAAAAATGTGGGCTTTACACCCCCAATAGATTTAAATACAATAGTTCATAAATTGGACCCATAAGAGAGTTTAGCTGAACTGCAAATAACATAAAAGGGGAACATTATAATGTCTGGCCAAACCATTATAACACATAATAACTCATAATAACACATAATAACACATAATAACAAGCATAAAATATCTACGAATAAACCCTAGACGGTTAAATATTAACTATGCAGCTAACAACAACTAACTATTAGCTTCGTTTGCAAAATGAAAGGGGACATATCACGCTCATTTTCAGGGTTCATATTTGTATTTTAGGTTTCTAATACAACATGTTTTCATACTTTAATGTTTAAAAAAACCCTTTATTTTCCTCATGCTGTCTGCTTGAATATACCTGCATTTACCCTCTCTCTGAAACGCTCCGTTTTAGTACATTTCAATGGAATTGCAACGGAATTGCGTTGCTAGGCAACAGCTTCGGTCCATGTTTACTTCCTGTCAGCTGATGTTATTCACATACACTGCAATGGGAAATAAACTGGGACCCATTTAGAATGTTTACGTTTAAAACCATGTAATGGTCTAAATATTGTAGATTTGTGACATCACAAATGGACAGAAATCCTGACAGCTTGTTCCAAAAGCTCGGTTTTGGAATACGGGCCATGTGTATTTTTCTGTGGATTAAGCGTTTCGATACTTTCACAGTATTTATATAGAACTTAAACCTGCTTTATAATATAAAAGCCATGAAAATGTCACTTTTTATATTATGGGACCTTTAATATACACAAACAGAAGTCTTCTCTCCCAAATTCCCCTTAATGTGGCAGCGCTTGGTACAGTCCAACTGCTGACAATTAAAGGTGCAGGTGTTATTTTGTATTCTGCTTGAATGTTAAAGGAATAGTTCACCCTAAAAACAATATCAATTGTATATAGTACTCACCTCTCCAGGCTCTCTATGGTCCTAGAAAAAGTTTTCTATCGATTTGCGTTCAGGAGTTCAGTGGAGTTCGCAGCAAAAAAGGTTATAGGACGTCGCTGTTCGCTAAACTGTTGCTAAGACAACGCATTTTATGTCAATGGAGTCTGGTGGCTTTGAAGAAAGCATCCATTACGGCTTCAGTTCCCCGTCGGAAAGGGCTGTCTTACAGCGAGGTAGCGCGGTGAAAATATTCTAAATATAGTGTACACTTCAACTGATATTGATTTCTTTTAGGTGCTGCCCCGGTCCACAGCAGTACATTGCTTTGCTCCCGTGCTGGTACTTCTGTCTGCTTCTACAACACAGTCTCATGGCAGATTGTGAAATAGTCAAGAAATTTAAATATCTGCTCCAGTCTTTTCAAAATAAAACAACTTTGTTAGGTTTAGGAATAGATCGACTTGGTTAGGCTTAGGCATCGAAACTACTTAGTTAGGTTTAGAAAAAGATCGCAGTTTGGGATTAAATAATACCGGAAATGCCTTAACTCAAGTTCGGACGTTATGTGACAAAAACTACTTAGTTAGCTTTAGGAAAAGATTATGGTTTGGGATTAAATAACTCCGGATGTGCCGTAACTTAAGTACGGAAGTTATGTGACAAATAAATCAACTTTGATTTGTGGTTTCAAACGGGATAAGAACGCCTCTCTCCTCCTATTTCACGAACTGCTGAGCGACTGGGCTGGCTTCTAATACACTATATGGACTATGGATAAATATTTCATACAACCTCACATCAAAACACCTGAACTATCCCTTTAAGTAAAATATGTAACCAACTTTAATGTACCCTTAACACACCAACAACACGCCTAAAACCTGTCAATATGGCAGAAATGTCATTGTTAATTGATGAACGTAGAAGTTCATCAGAAGAAAACATTTTCTTGGGACATGATACAAAAAGTTTTTGTACAGCACCACCCAGAGTTAATGGCCATGCTATTGTGCTCCGTTTTATTTGTAGTATTCATTTTCAGAAATAAGAGTAGAGAGTGAAGATACATACAAGCGAGATGGGGGTTTTACTGTGACCTGATCAGACTGCAAAAAGATTTCCAATTTCCAAAGCATGTTCGTCAGCAGTCGGAGGAAACGCTGGGGTACGAAGCCCTATTGAGTTTCAGCGTCAGGTTTGACCATTTACAATCAGACGTGAAGCGGCAGGAGCAGATCACCTCCCCAGCTGTGTGGTGATCTCACACACACACACACAAGGACACCCTGGTTGATCTCAGTTACATCTCAGCCGTTTCACGACCTGATAACCACGAGTGTACTGTCATAACACCCTGGCATCGCGTGCTCAGAGAAACCACGTTGGACGCTGAACTAAACCGAGCTTGAAATTTGGACCTGATTGCACGGCTGTGTGCCGACTGCAATTGGCCACACTGGGAGTTGATGGTAGACTGAACCATAGCGTCCCGTATGCTAAATGCAGCAGACATCATTTTTAACTCGCCGTTCACCCCCTCCACCTCCCCCTCGCTATCGTAGAGGGCTTTGGTGAAAACGAGGGAAAAAAGTGGAGTCTCAATGAATGTGGGCCTGGCTCATCCTAACCATCCTCCCTTCAGCAGCCTGTTAGAGGCTTTCTCAAGTTTCCAATGACACTACAAGCCGAGGCAGAGGCACTGGGAAAGGGAGACGGGCTGAAGAGTAGAGTTTCCATCCCACCTACCGTGTGGTGCCCTCACCGGACCCGAGCCCACTCCATAGCCACATTTATCCTATTACACCAATCTGCTGGGATCCACTTCATACACTCAAACAGTCGGAAAATGTGCAATACGATGGAATTGACAAGAAGCCACAGTTGTGGTGCATATCATGTCCATGAATATAATTCCCATCGATTTGGGCTGCCAAACATCTCAGACCGGCTTAATACCTTTATATCAAATCCCTCTAAAAGCGTATAATTTCCAGTGATTGCTCACACTTGCGGCCTACTTACATTCCCATTGACAACCAAGCGGTGGCACGACTCCAGAGAACACACTCTGTCTCTCTAGTGTTTCCTCGCGTTGCCAGCTTATTTATTCTGCACAGCTTTAAGTGGTGGCTGTGGAAAAGGGAGGAAACAAAGAGTCATTCTCAGACCATGTGTTAAGTTAATATAGAGCTTTTTTCGCACTGTTCCGCTGCAGAGTGGGAAAATCTAGCACGCTTTAAGCCTTTTTTCAGCTCTCACATATTTCACAGAGTCCGAGTTGAGAAACTGCAGAGCATTTGACATCATCCATTTAAACGACCGAGTGACATCTAAGCTGTCAGTAATGTTCTGCATGAATCTCTCTCAGCCTATAAGACTGAGTGAGATTGATCTACATTGCCTCTAAAACCCAATCAGTAGCTGCAGATTTCTCAACTGACTATGAGAGATTTGGGATCCAGTAAAATTAATAAATTGAACTGATGAGGCCAAAGGTGTTCAAAATTAAATAAATAACTCAATAATTAAAAAAAAATCAAATGAACAAAGAGACTAAATATATAATATAACAATGGAATTTTGAAATAATCCAATAATGTAACTAATGCTATCACAGTCTTTGTCTGTCAAAAGTAAAAAATATTTTTAAATCAACACTTCCTGCTTTCATTTCAAAATAAAAGCCCTCAAGTGTTTTTTTCGGTGGACAAAATTCCTTCAGTTGTTAACACAAGGCTTTTATTCTGAAATATATGAACGACAGCTTCCTAACGCTACCTAAGTGGTTGTGTTGCCTAAACCTAACTTCCTGTGAAAACAGAAGTTTATTTTGAAAGGACACTATGCATGTAAGGAGCGTACATTGACACGCCATCCCCGGTCCATCCAAAAATAACGCAAGAGGGGTACCCTGTGCGTCGGTGTCCAATGCCGAGGGGCACTTACAAAGCAGCGTTGGGAGTGAGAAAGTGTTGCCACTAAGACTGTAGCTGCAAAAACCCCGAGTGTCCTGAATTGAGCAAGTGTTTTATTGCGTGTGGCCAACCTCACTTACATACTAAATGCCATGCATATTGTACAATACATTTCTGATGCAACGTTGTGGTATCTTTCAGTATGATAATCTCAAAGAGCTCTGAACTTTTAGATGGTCTGGCAGGGATGGGACTGACTGCTGGGGAAAAAGGCGGTCCTGGTTGTTTCTATGGTCTCCGTCAAGTAAACCATAAGTAGTGAGTACTTGCTTTTCTTTCCCACTGTGACTCTTGCTGACCGGTCAGTGACCAAACAAAGGTAACCAGATCTGTTTCTATTTGGATGTCTCACAGCAGCAGCAGTAAGATTTAGAATATATCTGAGAGGAAGTCTGTTCCAAGAGGCCAGGTTCCAGTACCACAGAGCGGCTGTGTGTTTGAGCACCAGCACCGCTCCAGTGGGCATTATATCATGAGTCCCAGCTCAAGTGGGGAGAAGTCTCTGACCACACTGACCTGGGATCTTCCCAAAACAAAGACCCAGGAACAGAAAAATGTCCAGTCCACAGTCACAACAGTTCACAACAAGCAGAATTCAACAAAACTCTGCTGCTGTTTTACCATTGTACTGTGTGTTGAATCATTTAAAAGGTTTTTTTTTAGCAGCTTTATCACCTCCCCCAGATTTGAAAAAGTAATTAATTATGATCTGCAGTTGCTGGACAGAAGCAAGGGAACATTCAGATTAATCAGGAAGATTTGTTTGGCGTAAATATGTTGAAAGAAATGGGAAAAAAAACGCTTCCTGCCGGAGTAAATGATAATGTAATAAGTGAGATTTGGCTCTTTTGTGCTAATATGGAGCAGGTTAAGAGTGTAAAGTGCAACTTAAAGGTGATAAATTCCAAATTCAGAACATATCTATGATTGAAGGATTTCCTCCACACGGCTCTCAACATGGCAACGGCGGCTAGCAGCTAACGGTACTAACAGTGCTAACAGTGCCAACAAAGGCAACAGTGCCCCAAACTTTGAAAATGAATAAAGCAAAAATGGATCATGCAAAATGTGTTTGGTTTAAAAGGAAATTGACTTTCCACACTTGAGGATTAAATTAAATGTTTGTATGTAGCCAGTAGATGAGAAGTATGCGTGAAAAAATAGATGTCTTCATTTTGTGGTTAGTCACATTATTATCATCAACTGATAAGCCTTAATGAGTCAACAAATGTTTTGTTTTTTTGTTTTGTTACATGCATATCTGATTTACTGATTCATTTACCAAATCAATAGTTCTAAGGGGACTCATAAACATTACTGCTTTTGTCCACAGGGACCACCAAAATCAACACAAAATGAGCGAAGGCAGGGTACACCTTGGACAGGTCGCCAGACTATCACATGAGACAGACAAGCATTCACGCTACCATTCACACCTACGTGCAATTTAGAGTCAACAATGAATCTGCATGTCTTTGGACTGTGGGGGGAAACCGGAGAACCCGGAGAAAACCCACGCTAACACGGGGAGAACATGTAAACTCCACAGAGAAGGGCCCCAAACCGGGTTTTGAACCTGCGACCCTCTTTGGTCGCCTAAAAATGCATTCGGTTGTTCTTAGCTCCAGCTTCTCATGTCACTTCTGGGTGCAAAAAACCAAGATGACGACGGACAAAATGCTGAACTCGAGGCTTCAAAACGGCAGTCCACAAACCCAATGGGTGACATCATGATGACTACGTCCACTTCTTATATGCAGTCTATGGAAGTAGCTCTAACGAAGCGGTTATGATTTTAAACATGACCGTGAAGGTCCACTAATCTTAATTAAAGGTCCCATATTATAGAAAGGTGAGATTTTCATGTTTTTTTTATTATAAAGCAGGCTTAAGTCCTATATAAATACTGTGAAAGTATCAAAACGCTCAATCCACAGGGAAAAACACACAGCCTGTATTCAGAAACTCTGCATTTGAAAAAAGGTGTCAGGATTTCTGTCCATTTGTGATGTCACAAATCTACAATATTTAGACCCTTTACACAGATTTAAACATAAACATTCTAAATGTGTCCCAGTTTATTCCTGGTTGCAGTGTATGTGAATGTCATCAGCTGACAGGAAGTACACATGGACCCAAGCTGTTGCCTAGCAACGCAATTCTGTTGCAATTTCGTCACAATTCCGTCGAAAGGCGCTAAAACAGAGTGTTTAAGACAGAGGTTAAATACAGGCATATTCAGGCCGACAGTATGAAGAAAATAAAGTTTTTTTTGAACATTACCGCATGTAAACATGTTCTAGTAGAAACCCAAAATACAAGTATGAACCTGAAAATGATGATATGGGACCTTTAAGTAACTATTTTAACCCAAACCATGACCGTTCCCTAACCCTACCCAAGTTATTTTTGCATCTAAACTTATCCCAATCTTTAATAAACCATTTTGTTTTGGTTTTGGACAGCACAATCGGAAAATGCTTTGCACATGTGATTCCGGAGGGCAGTTACAAACAAACAGTTGTTTTCTTGTTATTTGTTGTGGATTTGGTTTTATCATGCAGTTTGTTTTTATGAAAGCCATAAATATGGTTAAGATATAATAAAAATCATTCGTAGCATACTGTTTAATCAGTATCAAGTGTACCTTTTGCTACACAGGAAATAAAACCAAACAATCATTTTTATTACTTTTTGCTATCCAACTGTTTGTGTCTCAGTTTGACCTCAGACGGACGGAGGACAGGAGCCGCTGACTCGGACTTTAACTCCTGTGTGTTTGCATCTAACGAGAGATTATGCCAAGCTGCTGCTGCTGCTCTCGGCCCTCCCACTTCCTCGAGGATTAATGTCTGTTTTCTCACCATTACGTTAAGCAGCCACATTAAGAGGAGAACTTGTCATGCCATCACAAGTGTTTTTTCCTGTGTCTAACAGTCACAGCTAAAGGCTCGCCTCTCTGCACTAATGAACCTATGATTAATTAAAACACGTCCCCTCGGAGCACCGCCGTGGCTGGGTGTACGGCTGGGTCATGGGGGGGGGGGGCCTCGAGGTTAGAGAAGTCAATGGCAGGCGAGCAGCTCCAGCTCCCATTACATCATCCTGCCCGCATGCTGAGCCGGGACTCAGTGATGTCACTCAGTTTACTCAGCTTCCAAGCCATTTGTTTTCCTATGAGTAGCCCTTTTGTTTATTTTCATAATTTTGAATATCACTCTTTGCCAGTCATACATACACGATTCTAAAACTCAATTAGCTTAACGTCTCTTGCGCTCTACCGGCGCTGCCGTGAACCCCCGAAAAGTGCCCATTAAAACGCCATTTCTGACGCTTTGTTTGCTTTGCAGGGCTCAATTATCAATGCACCAGCACCTTTTACTGGACCCCTGGCTGGAAGGTTTTTAAGAGCTCCAGGAGAGGTTAGATCTGTGATTTTTCTATGGCTTTCCAGAGGAACCTTGGGAGGCGCTAAACACCTCCGCCGCTGCCAATGTGAAAGTCTCCAAACGCTCAAAAAGAGGCCTCACTTTCTCTTTTTTTTTTCTCTTTTAGGACCCCAAAGACGTAATTTCACAGAACAACAACCTCCCTCTTCTTGATAACTGTTAGCCTCCAGATGATCCACAGAGAAATTATACAGCTCAAATGTATTCCAAGAGCATTAAATGAGTGTAGATACAGTATCATGACCAGCCCGCCCCTCCAGGGGTGCTCCCATAGCAGATGGATTGGGCTCAAATTATCTGGCTGTCTTGGTGACTTAGGATGTCAAACTGATAAGATACTGGGACCGTATCCACACGATACACAATAATACAACCTAATCAAGGAAGGAAAAAAAACTGCACTTCCTCATACCGAGCCTTTTACTTATTACCTCACCCGAGGTAATTGTTAAATTCTGCAGGGACAGATTTTGAGTGAAGGCATCAGCGTCATGCTATAAATTCTACCTATGAGTTGAGGAGGGGGAAAAAAAACCGATTGGAAGTCCAAGTTCAGTGAGAGTGCAGGCTGAAGCAGGGGCCTGCAGCCGCCTCTGGGTTTCATCTGATTTGCGGTGGCAATAAAAAAATAAAAATAAAAAAAATAAAAAAAAGTCAGCAGGCCACATGCCGGTCGTCTCAGATGTGTTTTGGATTGAAAATAGGATTAATGTGCTAAAGTGTGATTAGAATGGTTAAACACGATTAATTGGAACGGACTCCAGTCGCCCGGGGAGCTGGGAGCTGGAGGTGGGGTGTGTGTGTGTGTGTGTGTGTTTGTGTGTGTGTCAGGGTGTTTCTAGACAGATTCCAGCTGAACCAAGTGAACAAAGTGCGCTAACTGTCCAGGATTTTCCATGTCTCTCCTCCTGTGTGTGTGTGTGTGCGCACAAGTGCCTTTTCCCTTTGCATTTTCTCATAGCCAGCTTGTCTCAGAGCAGATTGAACACAGCTGAGAATGTTGGTCTAGGCCTGCAGCGCACCATCCTGGGGGAATAGGCAGGAACCACGAGGCTGGACTTGGCTCGCCCTGCGACGGCTGAAAACTGCCATGCACCCAGGGCAGGGGTCCAGGTGGATCGGCTGGGGAGAGGGAGAGTAATTTGGGGGTTATTTAAAATGATCTATTAAACCCCTGAACTTTAATCAGGGTTGCTACTATACTGACAGCCATGATTTACCTACAAATCAGTAGGACGGGGATGGGAGGGGATGGATAGGCTCAAAATGGGACCACTTCATCTGAATTATTTCCTACAGGGCACAGGGGCTGGGGCGTTAGCATTGATGAGGCTGGAGGAAAAAAAGAAGAGAGCGATGGCTCTTAAGAAAATCTGCATTCCTTTCCAAATGCAACAGCTCAACATCATCCGCGCCTGGCTGTTGACAAAGAAATTGCTTTATTATCCTTTTCCATCAGCGTAGCCTCCTGGTATTAGCATGTCTGGGCTCAGAGAGGGCCTCGGAGCGGTGAAATAGGCAACCTTGGTCTTGTCAGCGAGAGCCAGAATACCTCACACAGGGTGCAGACCCCCACTTGTTTGAGCTATGTGTAAATACAGGCCGGCTCTGACAGACACCCAAAGTCAAACTGGTTTACGGAGGGCCCGTGCAGCCAGAAAGCAGAACCGAGCTCTCACAGGTCATTACCGCAGCCTGGCCTGTCACTGGGGGTAATTGAAAAACCACAGGGGTGTGATGTAATCCACCGCCAGATTACAGACAAGTACACACATAAATATACAATCATCACAGAACAAGGACCAGGACAAACCGATAAACACATAATCATGAACATGGTGTGGGCAAACCCTTTCATGAAAAGGTCTCGTTGAGTTAATATTGTTGCTCAACTTTAGAAGTTCTCCGTTTCACGAGCATGAACCACCATGAACCACCATGAACCACCATGAACCACCATGACCTGTTTACAGCTTTAGTATTTGTTTTTTCCTTGACTCGCTACCAGTACAAACCATTGTTAGA
>CAKAOI010002277.1:44319-112835 GCA_916701655.1 Sebastiscus albofasciatus
CCCCGATCAGATCCAATGATTCAAATTTTCATCAAACCTCTCCTAACCTCTCCTAAGAGCACTACACAGTCTGGAAACGAGTACCGCCCTGACAGGCTGAATTTGTAGTAAAAAAGTATCTGAAGAACAATAAACTTGGTAGCCATGTCTTTATGGAATAAACTTTCAAATATAATTTTTACTCAAACTGAAACTACAGTGTTATTTAACCTATTCTTTTGACTTCTTTTTTACATTAGCACAGTTTATTGTCAAGGTCTTAAAGGCCATGAAAACCCATAATGATCTGCTTCTATGGAGCCTCACGTGACCATACACTTTACTTACACAGTTTTGTTTGTTTCACATGGTTTTAAGTGGGTGGGGTTCAATTGGATAAATGTAATGTCATTCAGTAGTTCAGTGAACCAATCAGAGTTCAGCATCATTTGTGATGATCGTGATTGATGATGTGTTGGTAGCACTGTCAATCAAATCTGATCAGACCACACCCACACAGTCCTGTTGAACTACATTAGCTGCATTTTTGACTGTTAAACTCTTAAAGGGGACATATTATAAAAAAGTGAGATTTTCATGTTTTTTTAATTATAAAGCAGGCTTAAGTCCTACATAAATACTGTGAAAGCATCAAAACGCTCAATCCACAGAGAAATACACACAGCCCGTATTCAGAAACTGATATACGTTGCTAGGCAACAGCTTGGGTGCATGTTTACTTCCTGTCAGCTGATGTTATTTACATACACTGCAACAGGAAATAAACTGGGACACATTTAGAATGTTTATGTTTAAAACCGTGTAATGATCTAAATATTGTATATTTGTGACATCACAAATGGACAGAAATCCTAACGGCTTGTTTCAAACGCACAATTTCTAAATACGGGCTGTGTATATTTCTCCGTATATTGAGCGTTTTGATACTTTCACGGTATTTATATTGCACTTAAGCCTGCTTTATAATATAAAAGACGGGACCTTTAAGAAGGATGTTTTCAATTGATCCATAGTGTAGAATCAAACAGCGATGGTAGATGTTATAGATGGCAGAATGTTGCGTCGCTTTAAATGTTGTGGTGAAATGTTATGGAATCAAAATAGCCCAAAATTTCAAAATTGACCAGTGCATTTTTGCCTGAGGTGTCTCGACACAAGTATGTTTAAACTTTAACTTTGGTTGTTGCTTATTAAGTCATGGATATTTAGGGGGGCTTTAAAGATGCAGAGAATAGAACAACATTAGAGCAACATTATTCATTCATTTGAGTCGTACTTGTGTCCACCTGATGAATGTAAGGCTGCGGTGGAAAAGTCTTTTTTTGCTTCGGAAGGTTCCTAACGGAGTGAAATGACCCGTAAGTATCTCAGTAGCAGCCATGATAAGAGCTGTTTGAATCCTCTAAATGCTGAGGAAAGGAGCTTCAATGCTTCCTTTTTTATATCCTTTAGCAGAAGATACACTGGAGCATCCTTTACCAAAGGAAAAGAGAGAACAACATCCTACAATTCCTTGCGGCCGCAGTATTTAAAGCGACGCACCATTCGGCCGTTCATTTCAAACAAACGATATGCCTGTCTTGCATAATATTTTCATACAGTCATAATTGGCATTCATGTTGATAAATATGAGTGGACAGTGACAACCATTTCATTTCACCTTATTTCTATTTATTTATTTTGAACATGTAACAAAAGAGTTAAAAACAAAACAAGAATAACAAATAAAATGAACAGTAAACATATAGCAAACAAATAATCAACATACATAAATATTACGTCCAAAAAGGAAGAAATATATATTTAATGGTTCTACTCCTTCACCATAACTCAAAAAATAACTCAATATTTATCATATATACTTTGTGGTAGCCTGTAGGTTATTCATTTTTTATTTAAATTCCAACCTCGGTAATGAAGTGATATTTTACACCGGTTGTCCATGTTTAAGGTCAGATAATCCTTTATTATTAAAGTGTTCCAGCAGCAGAAGGACCTGCTGTATCTCTGTTTCACACACCGCGGGTGAAGCAGCCTGACACTGAAGGAGATATTTAAAAACGCATGGGAGGAAGCAGCACTTTTTGTAGTTCGTCTTCAGAACATTATGGTTTCACCACGGCAGACCTGCGTCACTAATGCCGTCGCATCATAATGACGGAGCCTAGTGTTAGCGCAGTCGGATTCTCTGAACACCGCGGTTGTCTTTTCCTGAGTCCTTCTGAATTCTCCTTCTCATCTTTCCTTGACCTGATGACGTTTTCCATCGAGGTCAAAGGAAAAGTGGTTAGGAAAAGACGTTACGACGTAATCTTTTGACTTTTCGACCGCAGCCTAATAAGACTAATATGAACTCTCTTTCAACTGTTTTTCACATCGGACATCGCCCTTTGACACACTGTTCATATTATAATATTGATTAGTGCACCTTTAAATTTGAATGCATCAGAATCTTTGAGTTGCAAATAACCAGGACAGACTTCAGCTGTTCAGAAATAGTGCGGTGTATTTCAGAGGAGAGCACGGCTGAGCAGAAAGCCTCCCAAACGCACCGCGTTGTGTTGGTGAATTGGAACCGCGGACATCTCATCCAGCATTATGAAAAGCTGGAATACATAAGCTTCAGATAAACAGTCCGATACTGTAATGCATTCGATGCCAGATTGCCTTAATGTTTCACAGCTCTTTTGAAGCTTCCCTGAGCTGTAAGGCCCTTATCATCTCCCCTAATGCATAGGTAATCACATGTGTGTCACTTCTCACCACTTCCCCCCCTGACAGGCCAATCGGCCGACCACTCCGAACATAAAAAAAACATCCTTTTTACAACATGTTTTTTCTCCTTCCTTTTGGATTTTTTTTTTATTGCTCCGCAGCCTGTGATGGACACCCAGGGAGACTGTGTGACACTGATGGCTGGGTGAGGGCATCATTTCCATGAGTAAAATATCAAGCCCCTGTCAGACCTGTCAACTCTGCCACACGCCACCGTCACACACAAACACACACACAAACTCAAAGATATGTATTTTTTTTTTTCATTGTTGACTTTTTCCGCTTGAGTGTCAAATGGATGCGATAGCTCACAGGGGAGAAAGAAAACATTCACATTCACGTGTGTGTGAGACACTTGAGGCGGGGTGATGGTGGTGGGGTGTGGGGCGGCGGCGGGACGCTCCTCTTCGCTCGGTGTCGGCCGGTTTAGCGTCGGGGGCCGGCTGGGGCCCAGAGAGCAGACGCAGAGAAATGGCAGCACTTAGCCCCCCAGCACAAGTCATTTTGTCTTCAGTTGGCACCACTTACAGACACCGTGTGGGTTAAAGAGGCTTGGGGAACAAAAGTCATTTTTCTCATCCGTTTTGTTTTTCCTTCATTCCTGTTGACTCGCAGACCTTTTCTTTTTGAGTTGTTTATTTTTTCACGGACATATGGCGTATGATTATTCAGATTTGAAGCAGTTTAAAAGGCCATTGAGGTGCAGAACACAACTCATAATTTATGTGTATCATAATGACCCCAATTCACAGTCTGGCTGTCAGTGAGTGTTTGACTGGGAGTCAAATACCTTTACACATATTTTATATTTCAGGACATTAGATACAACTCATGTGTGCGTTGTGTGCAGGGCCAAAGTCCCCTCTACTTCGACCACAGTTTTTATCATTTGGATGGATTTTTCATATTGTATTTTTTTTAGCTGTTCAGTTGTTTGTTCTTTCTCTAAAATTTGTATCATTTGTACGTATTCCCAAATTTCTCCCAACACACAAGGCGGTAATTGTAATATATATTCAAATATGCTCAAAATATCTTTACGTTCAAATGAATTAAAAAGTGGACAGCTAGAATGTAATACGAGTGTTACGTAGGCTGTATCACTGTCAGTTTTGATGAAAAAGAGCTGACTGTAGATGAGAATGTAGGACCAGAGGACAGGAGGAGGAGGTGACAATAAATATTTACTTGTAAATATATATAGATAAAAACAATAATTTGTTAACCCATTGGCCACATACTATGAAACAAGAAAAGGTAAAAAAAGAAAAAAAAAGAAAAATGAGAAAGACAGTAATGTAATACAATACACTACTAGAAATTATTGTAAAAAAAATAAAAAAATAAAAAATCCTCCCAATGTTAATTCCATAGCTACAGCCATAATCTTATAGAGACCGGTTTAGACCTGCTCTGTATGAAAAGCGAGATAACTTCTGTTATGCTATATAAAAATTAATTGAATTAAATTGAATGAATCTATAGCTAAAATAACTCAGTGTTGTCTAAATTACTTAATAATGTACTGCAAAATACAGCAAAAACGTACATTAACCATTTATGAACTATCATATGGTATTTATAAATACTATATGCCTGTAGTTTGGAAAATATGTCATGCTTTATGACATATTACTAAATCCATTTCAGGGGCTGTCAATCGATTAAAATATTTAATCGCAATTAATCGCAAATTAATCACACATTTCTTTTATCTGTTTAAAATGAACCTTAAAGGGAGATTTGTCAAGTATTTAATACTCTTATCAAAAGTGGACAAATATGCTGCTTTATGCAAATGTATGTATATCACAGGTACTACATTTAGCATAAAAAACAGAGCAATGTAATACAATACACTAGAAATTATTGTAAAAACCAAAAAAATAAAAAACACATAAATAATAAGTGCAAAAGTGCATCCCATGTGTTTGTAAATATTTTAAAATATTTTAAAATGACAGGAAATAAGTTTTAAAATTGTATTGGGCATGGGATAAAAAATTATAATAGCCTGACAAAATATATAAGTATGTTTTAAACTGGTTGCAGAAAAAATATTTCTGTTTATAACCCCTTTTTGATCTATTTTTATTGTGTTCTACTTTGTTGTGTGCAACTACTTTTTCCTGCTAATGAATACCTAATCTGAGGTCATATTGTGTTAGAATTTAAGATTGTTAACAGCTGATTATACAAGCCTGTTTTTCAATATCATTTAATTTCCTCCATTTACTACATGAATCATACAATTACTGTTTTCCAAACCCCCCAATTTATCCTCTTCTTTTATACAGTTGCAGCAATTTATAGCACAATAATAAAAAGTGAAAACAGTTGCAACAAAATAAAGAAAAGGGCAGTGAAAGGGGTAAAAGACATATAAAAAGTTACTTAACAAAGAGAAGCATTTATTTTCCATTATTTATTTATTATTCAATAACATGAGTGTACACTTCCAACACACAGTTTCACACAAAATACAAGATAACATCTAACAAAGTAATGATTCCATGATCGGAAAAGGAGCAAAAAAAGAAACATTTCATACTACCTCAATGTTAACACACACACACACACACACACACACACACACAAGGTGAACACTTTGCTTTATGACCAGAACTGAGATACTTTTTGACTGTTAAATCGAAGCTGTGAGCTCTCCAAGAGAGTTTATGATCTATAAATTGTAGGTATCTCTTAATTTTCCATTTTTGGATTTCCAGAAACAATAAATTTGGTGTTGATAATTTATGAAAACACTTCTTCACTTTAACCATTTTTTAAGTCATCTCCAGAAAATATTATATGTATATATATATACATATATATATACATATACATATATATATATATGACAATTAGCAAAAATTTGACGTCATTCATTTTATGATTAATAATCACATCCCTACCTTTGCCAATTGTTTATCACATATCGTAATTACTAATCACCCACAAAATATTTGAATTACAAAATATCAAATATATAATAGAAAATGATGAACATAATTTTCATATAAAATATACAACTTCATTGTAAAAGCTTTTGGCACCTTTCTGCATCACCTTTTTGTCTGTTTCAACCCAAACTACAAAATAAAATACCAAAGACAAAACATTTGCTGTCACAATGTGATACTGGAGGTGTGGTCACACAACGACTCATCCTGAGGGTTTAACACTCTTTTCCCCAAATGCTCTGTTGTCGTGACAACGGTCAATCATATTGGGCAGCTAGATATGCGTTGTCACCTCCTAGGAATATTTTTTTAAATTTTGAGAGGTCATTAAATTCTTTAAAATCCGGGATTACAGAGCTTGTCAAAATAATTGTTCCTTATATCGTTGAATGTTGTACAATTTAGGAGAAAATTTCTCTCTCTCTCTCTCTCTCTCTCTCTCTCTCTCTCCACTGTAAACTGCAATGGGAGAGATTAATCCAGATTATCAGGTGCCAGGGGGTGGGGGGGCTTGGCTCCCCACTCCTGATATGTTTTCCCTGCATTTGGGGGCCTAATAGGGAAAGCAAACACAAGATATCGCTGCTTCTTATTTCAGGACAATTGTTGCTGATGAGTTGGAGGGATAAGGAGCGGAGGATGTGGAGGAAATTGGGCTCCGGGGTTCTTTCTTCGGCCCGGCGGGAGGCTGCCGGCTAAAGCTTGAATAACAAATGAGTTTTGCTGAGGATTTGGCTAATCATCTCAGGACGACTGGACTTAGAGAGAGAGAGAGAAAGAGAGAGAGAGAGACCCAGCACTTGAACTGCGGACCCCGAGCCCCAATTAACGGTGACCACAAATGAAAAGCAGCTGGCAATAATTACATAATTAAAGTGCCTTTGGGGGGAAGAAAAGCATAATTTCTGCAGCCATCGCCATAAATCTTGTGCTGTCCGAGCCCATACGTTTAACATGAACTTTTCCTGAGCAGGTTAATGCATTACTCATATAAAAAACACAGTATCCCTTTGTGTTTTGCTTGGACCTGCTTAATAACAAAGAGCAACGGGACGGGCGGCCGGCCGGCCGACGGACGGGTTGCTCTGCCCGTGAACGCCTCACAGAGCTGCTGGAGCATGAAGAGCGACACCTCCGCTCACCTCCATGTGTCAACTCTCCCGCCTTTTTTTTTTCCTCCAAGTCAGGCTGAGCTGGAGATATTACTTACTGTATCATAACAGACTGTTGCTGGGATAAAGCATGTTCAAGAAATCTAGAAAGGTATTATACAGCCCTGCTGCCATGAAGCAGGAAATTTAGTTGTGAATTTCTTTTCTTTTCTTTGATCCTTATGGTTTGGCAATCTATTCGACGACGGCCACCTTCGAGCTTGAACGATACCCTATGTGCTGCGAACACATTGGCGTTTTCAAATTAGCAATGAAAACCTCAAAGTGAACATTTGGTTTTACTTTGGATAATTCCGCTGAAACTCAAGTCAGACGGTAACTTTTACCCTGAAAACCTCGCCGCCACCAACAGATGAGCAATTAAGCAATTAGAGCCATTTCACGGAGTAAGCCATAAACACCTCTAAGTGTATTGTGAATAGGCTCAGCACGTTCCAACGGGGCCCTCGCCCTGATCTTTTGTCAGACGCTCTCGGGGATGATTAATAGTTTAATTTTTCAAAATTATTTAGACACACAAATAATTTGATACAACGAGGGGCTATTACCACATCTTGTAATAGACATGTTACAATGATGAAAGCTTTAATTTGTTTTTAGAGCACTTACAGGGGTTAGAAAAGCCACCTCGCTCCCCATCATCAATCATGTGTCACTTAACAGAAGTGTTATATTATGGGAGAAATGCAAATATGGCGGCTTAAATGCATGCTGTCCGACAGCTGGCTCTCCCCGGCTCTTTGAATCTCTGCTTACTGTTTTCACTGTAAAGAAAATTACAAGCAGTCATCTGGCAGGATTTGTCTCGCTGGATGAAGGGTGCGACTGGCAGCAGGCACGACGCTGCTCTCAGGTAGGCCGTAATTAAAACAGACAGACACTGTGTGGAAGGAGATTTATGGATGTTAGTCTTAGGCAGGAAGATGGAGATAATATATTGATATTGTGGATTGATACAGTTTGAATGTTTCCCCAAATGGTAGCCTATAACGGATCACAGCACAGTATTCTATCTCTAAATGTATGGGAGCCAAAAGTGGCTGAGTTATAATTATCTTTTCGATCTATTTTGTTGATTTCACAGCTAGGGAGGAGTCAGGGAAAACGGGTCACTTTTTGGTAAATGATTTATAAGACCATCAAATAAGGTATGCATGAGCTCAAATGATATTTTTAGAAATTGGTATGGGTCTCTTAAATATTTATTAAACAAAAATGTGAAAAAGTATAATTGTTTTGGAATTATGAGAGTTAGAGTATCAGCTGTGTGTGTATGTGCATACTTGTGTCAAACATTTGTCAGACATTTTGTTTAAAACTAGAACATCGACAAAAAAACAAAACGCCAAAAAGCATTAACATTTCCTGCGGTCAAGTCTTAACATCTCATCTAGTCAGGTCTTGTAAAGTCTTGTTCTGCCTTCCTTTCAAACATTATCTGCAACGCATCATTTTAAAAAAGATTGTTAAGAGTTTGCATGGATACATATGGAGACCTATGAACCTGTTTTGGGCCCTCAATTTCTGTGTAACGTTTGTAACGTCCTATTTTACCTGACCTGACACTTTATGTCTCTTTTCTGTAGAAAACAAATTATACTTTTGTGGTCCTCTTGTTTACTTAAAAAAAAATAATTTCATTCAATTCATTCTTGCATTACGCAGGTAGAAAGACTTTTACTGGGTAGAGATCCAGACAGGAAATGAAAGGAAAGAAGAACGCTACAAAGGTCAGTGGCTGTACTCGAACCAGCGATGTAGATTACATGGTCGGCATCTTAAACTTACGCCACCAAAACACAACTTCAACATCTAAAAAATAAGAATTAGAATGAGTTAGAATTAACCCGTCAAAATTCACGATCAAGGACTTTGAAATGAAAGATGAATCCCTTTCCAGGCATAAAATACCAACACATTCTCATCCCTACTCATCATTTACTGATGCTTTGTCAGACCCCTCCGAGTCACTTTTCCGTTTGCACTAAAAAAATTTTTAACAACCCCTCGCCGTCATGTTTCAGTCGCAGTAGACACATGCTTAATATTGTGAATTACATGAAAACACTTGTTTAGGATTAGGCGACAAAACCACAAAACAACATGGTTGGGCTTAAAATTCAACATTTTTACAGTGCAAATGTGACTTGTCGGACACGAACGAACAGCTGATTGTAAAGTGAAAGTGAAACTTAACACACTGGAAATGAACAGTGTGGTCTCCTGGATGAAAGCCGATGCCGATGGCCATCACAAAGCGTCGGTGTTTGACATCCTGGGAATGAGAACGGGCTGAAAATACAGAATGTTTCTAGGCTTCATCTACTTGTCATTCAGACGTAGGTGTTTCTTGTTCTTTGTGGCCTTATTAGAAATGACAAGACCGACCTTTCAGAGATGAAAGAGCCACAATACTCAGTGATATTTGTCACTTGGTGCACAGAGGGAGTCACTGCTGGAGAACAGAGCTGAGGGAAAGTAATGATCTGAATGAAGATTCTCAGGCTGCATCAGTGATGGATTTTACAACTTATTTAGTTGTTGAAGTCTTTATTAATGAACATCGTAAGCAGGATTATTACCCCACCTGTCCCAATGAATCTCTTAAAGATGAAGTGGGCGAGATTGGAGGAAATATGATTTAAAAAAGTTCTTTTTATAAAACGGTCTCTATATCGTGACAGTAGTACATGAAACAACCTGAAAAAAATCATGTGCCTCTGTGTCCTCCGGTGCTCCTAACGGCATCTGCAAGAGTTCACAGACCAGAGGAAAACAAGCAGTAAGAGCTGATCTGAGCTGTCTATGAGAGCCGGCTGTCAATCACTCGTGAACTCTGACCAAACGGTCAAACTAGGCAGCGCTGATCAAATATGAATCAATATTCTGTTACGTTTATGTCTATTTCTCTCCTCAAATGTTTTCAGAATCATCTTGTAGTGCACGGTTTATGTGTAAAATGAGAAAGTTTGGTACCCGGCAGCCATGTTGAGACTTCTTGAAGGAACGCCAAGCACCGATCACGTTACCGGAGCACAGCCAATAGGAACGCTCTCTCTCTGAAATTACCTGTGATTGGTCAGAGTCTCCCGTCACAGTCTAGACTTTTTAAAGCCTGAAAACAGAGCCATGAGGAGGAGCAGAAGTCTAGTTTTCTCTCAGAACACTTGAATTACAATATGCTGAAAGGTTATTATGTAATTTTTGCTGGGTCAGTTGCTTCAAATTATGCCGCACCACGTACTCCTCACTCCTCAGTCAGCCCAGTTGCACAGTAGTTTGTGAAATAGTCACAAAATGTAATGTATTGATTCATGTACATAATGGTGGTCAGCACAAAATCTATATGTATGTAATCCACGTAATTGTGAACTGGGAAGTATAAAGAGCGGCGAACGTCGCATGCGGAGGAGGTTGGGGTGGATGGGTGGCACTTGCAGAGTTATTTTAACCCAAACCGCCATCTTTTCCTAAAGCTTACTAAATACTTTTGCTGCCTAAGCCTGACCATGTCAATCTATCCCCTTCAAAATAAACGTCCAACATATATATATTTACTTTTTAGGTTTACTTGCACAACAAAAGTACTTGGTTAGGTTTAGGAAAAGTTCACGGTTTGGGTTCAAATATGTTCGCTTGTTATGTAACTGGTGTTAGTAAAGTAAGTTGCGTAAAAGTAAAACTGCGGTAAAATAAGTCAACATGTTGACTTGGTTTCACACGGGACATGAACAGCGGTTTCCTGGGTGAAAGCCCTGTGTTTGTTTGACCCGTCCATCCGGTTGTAATTGCGGACAGTGCCTAAGCCTGGAATGACGTTAAATTGTGAATCTCATTGAATTCCTATTTTCTCACATGATTTATTTTATGTAGAGCGTTTTGCTTGATATTCATTCATACATACAGTTGGCATGAATGAAAATAGAGCGGAAGACAGACAATATGATTATTATTGTTGTTGTAAGAGTTTTTTTTAAACAATTTTTTCATCGTATGAGGGAAAGTCATTTTAATAGACTGATCACGAGAGGACCCTCATTAAAAACTTAGAATCGGCTCATTCACAGTGTTGGCCTCTCTGAGCTTCCATACAAACTCAATGCAGTGTCTTGTAAGTTCATTCAACCTCAGCCAAGCGTTCTTAGACCACACTACTCTCGCCAAAGTTCAAACAGAACGTGCACTTTGGTCGACCCCACAGTAGCCAGCTTTAAAGACATTTCCACTGTTTCCAGGTTAGTGGACAAAGAAAATAGTGAATATTATCCGTGACTTCTTTGGGACAGAAGCCGAGGATTACAGAAAATGAAACAAAAGTAGAATTATTTGGCAAATTCAAACCTTGACCGTGCAGCAAAGTGTTCCTTGCAGAAGGCTAAGTGCTGTATGTGCAGTTCAAACCGATTACAAAGCTCCGAGCTGTTCAAGGTCCGGGAGTCTCCTCAGCTGAAGGTCAGCAGTGTTCCCCACTATCCCCCCGGCTCCTCTCT
This sequence comes from Sebastiscus albofasciatus, assembly GCA_916701655.1. Classification (NCBI taxonomy): domain Eukaryota; kingdom Metazoa; phylum Chordata; class Actinopteri; order Perciformes; family Sebastidae; genus Sebastiscus; species Sebastiscus albofasciatus. Next base: position 55,720 of record CAKAOI010002277.1, read on the forward strand.
TTTTCAACCAGACCTCTGTGTGTGTTTTCTTTTCCATGACCGAAGATGATGTCTTGTTGTATTGTAGACGAGTTCAAAAGGTGGCGCTAAGTATGAAGGTAAAAGGTTCCTGCATTAAAGGTAATCACTGTGGCAGGCCAAAATCTGAAGCAGATTTATCAGTATTTATGTTCCTTTTTTCTCTCCTCCGTGTGGAGGATTTAAACATTGTGCAGCGCTGAACCCATCCGGCTCTGTACTGTAAATGAGTTTTTCTGTGCCTGTTTTTCTAACCGGCCTTGTTGACACATCAGCGTGCTGCCACACAAACGCAGACCTGATTGGGACCATGAGTGTTCCAGTGCATTTCAAGCGTCTTGACAGACTTCAGGGTTAAGATGTTCTGAATTAGATTTGAATTACAACCACTAAATGCCCCTGTCAAAGCTAATTACAGCTGACACTGCCCATGTGCGTTGGGGCTGAATTGCTCTTATAGGAGCGGCACAGAGCTTAAACAAAGAAATACTCCGAAAGCATCGCCCCAGAAAGCATGTCACAGTGTAAAAAAGGTAATAGGGAGGTATTTCTCAGCTCAGAATGCTAATCCACACTCAGTCTCCGGCCGTGGCTTGGCAAATAAAAAGGCTCGTGGAAAATTTTCACTATAGAGGTGTTGTTCTGCAGATAAAAGCCAAATGACACTATTTGGAGGGATTTTCATACATTATTGTATGTTTTTCACCAGGTTAAATCTCCACCAGTCCAGCTCTTGCTGATGTGATGACAGAGGTGATGGTTCGCATAGAGCTCTATACATAACACAGGTTCAGAGGGAGGGAGCTGTAAGATGCAGCTAAATCTCCCTCAGCAGCTGCAGATGTTTAAGCTCACTCTTCCTGACACAGTAATTGCCCGGGGGGGAGCCGAGGTATCCTTAAACAACGGTCAGTGTCGCCGAGACAAAATGAAAGGACGATGAAATGAATTAAAATTCTTGTGTGAAACGGTGAAAATAAACAGCACGCCTGAAGTGGCACCAACAGTCCACAGAGAGGGACTCTGTGAGTCGTCAGGCGTCCGGACTACCAGCGCTGACATCACGGCGAAGCTGATGCTCTCGCACTTCACTGACAGCTCAGGGGTGAAAGTTTCACTGACACTGGCCCCACAGACCATCAAGCCCTGACATTTGGTGGCCCAAATGTAAAAACTAGGACTGTCAATCAATTAAAATATTTAATCGCGATTAATCACACATCTTTTATCTGTTCAAAATGTACCTTAAAGGGAGATTTGTCAAGTATTTAATACTCTTATCAACATGGCAGTGGGCAAATATGCTGCTTTATGCAAATATATGTATATATTTATTATTGTAAATCAATGAACAACACAAAACAATGACAGATATTGTCCAGAAACCCTCACAGGTACTGCATTTAGCATAAAACAATATGCTCAAATCATAACATGGCAAACTGCAGCCCAACAGGCAACAACAGCTGTCAGTGTGCTGACTTGACTATGACTTGCCCCAAACTGCATGTGATTATCATAAAGTGGGCATGTCTGTAAAGGGGAGACTCGTGGATACCCATTTACCTTCACTGATCTGGAGGTCAGAGGTCAAGGGACCCCTTTGAAAATGGACATGACAGTTTTTCCTCGCCAAAAATTAAGCGTAAGTTTGGAGCGTTGATTTTGTTATTTTGCCATGTTATGATTGGAGCATATTGTTTTATGCTAAATGCAGTACCTGTGAGGGTTTCTGGACAATATGTGTCATTGTTTTGTGTTGTTAATTTTCAATAATAAATATATACATACATTTACATAAAGCAGCATATTTGTCCACTCCCATGTTGATAAAAGGATTAAATACCGGACTAATCTCCCTTTAAGGTACATTTTGAACAGATAAAAAATGTGTGATTCATTTGTGATTAAATATTTGAATCGACTGACGGCCCTATTTCATACACTTTCTCTTAAACCATGGGGTATTGTGTAATATGTGATGGTTAAGATTATAGTAGGTATGACAGATTTAATTATAAGTTCGATCAGACTCAGGTTGTCTTAAATTAGCCCTTTCACTCCAGTGTGTGTCCTTAAACTAAGACTAAGACTCTTACTATAGAAGTCGATCAGAATCCTCTCTGCATCATATCAGCGGTGTGAGCGCTGTGCTGAGTAGCGACATGTTTATGTCCATTACATTTTTGTTTATAGTGGAGAATAAAACATTAAATCACCTCTATCTCTGCCAACAGAAATTTCAGAATGTTTTTTAAAACGCAGTATTAATGCCTTTACGTCATTTTTTGTACAGGCGTGTTATTGTTTTCTCTCAAATATCGTTTTGGAGACCGGCGCAGTTTATTCGTGTTTACTATGGCTCTCATGAGCTCTGATGTAATTGGACTCTAAAACGCAGGTCCAGCAACACCTCGTTACTCGCTGAGGTAGCCCTGCTGTTGCCTTTGCCCCCTCAACCTCTCGAGGTGCCCATTTCGTGACGCAAACAGGACCCCCTTTTTTTCAGCAGCCTGCCACTGACCTGTTGAGCTACCTCCCCTCCCTCTGTACGTCGGTGTGCATTACACACAGCAAGTGCAAATTAGGTTACTGAGTAATATCCACAGAGCCGGGGCCCTTTAGGTCTCAAGCCAGTGCTCGTGAAGCATGTTTAAGGAAAACAGTTACCGAGCTGTTATTATCAGGGGTAGGATTAGAGCGGGATTTGGCTGGCCATAAATATATCACAGCTTCATTAAACATGGACAGCACTGGAAGGGGGAAAGGGAATGGGACGGGGGATTTGAGAAGGCTGGTGTGGGGGTCTGTAAGTTTGGTGTTTAAGATGGGGCGGTGAGGGCGGGGGCCTGGACAAGGCTTAGCTAATTCTCTTATTCTGAAGGGGGGTGGGGGAATTGCTGCAAGGCCTGAAAAGCCTTTCCTCCTGAAAGCACTTCATTAAGGGCCTCCCCGCGCTGCAGCTTTGCCCCGGCCGCTCCGGGAAGGCATTAAACAGCTGAGGGTGAAAGCCGAGAGGCCTGAGCCAGTTCAGCCCAAAGTGGAGCCTTGATTTGGTCCGTTTATGCCTCATCATCAGCCAGCGGGGGTCTCAGCTTACATCGCTGGTGGAGAGTCACAGTCGGCCAAATTAGCTTTGAAGCAGTTTAGGGATATTGCACAAACAGCCAGTTGTGGGTTTAGAGGGATTACTTTGTCTGAAACAATTGAGCTTGATAGCCTCCAAAAGAAGAAAAGTGCAAAAAAAAGCAGAGAGGCCAAAAAAGGCTGTTTGTTTCTGAAAATTAGGAATGAGGCAAATAGTACATTTAATCCATAAAAAATCACTTTGTAAGATTTGCATAAATTTGAGCTACTATAATCATGTTTATTCTCACATTTTTACAAAAACTTAGATGCTACATGAGGCTACTTGATTTCTTTTGCCAAGAAGATGAGCACATTCATTAATGAAAACACAACATCTGACATATTTAATATATATATATATATATAGCAACGGCTGAGCCACGTGAGGCTCACAGCTGCAACAGACAATGAAAATGATCTTTTGACTGTATATTGACATCATACCAGCTACATTACTACAGTTTCAATGTCTGTATCTGTAGAATATGTCACAGACATGGAAAAAAAGGTAAAGACTTATTTCTAAATCAACACTTCCTGCTTTCTTTTCAAAATAAAATATTATTACTTATTATATTATTATATTATTTACAAATGAAAACTTAACTTTTTTCAGTCTAAAATAAATAAAAATGAAAATGAAATGGCCGTTATGAAAGGTAAACTCCATGTAGAAAGAAAGGCCTGGCAGCAGCAGCAGCGCTGCAGGAGAAACGCTGCCGGTGTGGACACTACACGTTGAGATACGCAGTAGTTCAGCGAGGCAGCCGCTACGCACATATGCCAGGCTTAAGTCTCCAGCAGCATATAAGGTCTGCTAATCTGGTCCCGTTGGTTAATTTTAACTTTCTCAACTAACACTTGTGATCCTGAACAGTGAGTGACAGTACATATAGAGAGAAACTAGTATTTTCTTCAGCCATTGTTAAAAAGATAACAAGCCATCAATACTTGCTAGCCAGCGTTGACTAACGTGTTCAATGAATTATTCTTCCTCCACTTAACGCTCCGCACACAAAACACGTCACCACATTTACTAACAGAAAATGTATAATATGGGGATCATCACTATCGGTCATTTCATAGTTAACTGTATCAAATATTCATTAGTGCAGCTTTAATGTATGAAATTTACAAATTTCCATCTAAAATGTGCTGGTAGCTTGTGCACTTAATCCGTTTAGAAACATACGCAGCAAAGGAACACTGAAAGGAAATATGTTACCACCCTGAATTCTGCATGCCATCTGTCAAAAGGGCCTCATGCAAAATACCACTGCAAGTCAACTCAATGCTAAAGCTGTATGGGGCCAATACAGAGGTATTTACAGCAGGGGAAAAGCCACCCTAATAACACTGTAATATTATACTTAGGCTTCTTATTTTTCTTTCAAAAAGTGCATGTGTCATATTGGGCTCCCTCCTACAAATAGGAATTGAGGGTATTGCACCGTGGCATTTCTGTCTGGCTCGTGAACAGACGGTCCAAATGGAACCCAGGTCCCATCTCTCTGCTCCAAAACGGCACGGTTGTTAAGAAGGAAAATACATGAGACGAGAGGCTTGGATATCAGATTATCATTAAGTAGCACCAGATCCCCTGGTATTTTGTCGAAGATTTTGGTATTAAATCTCTGCTTCAAAGTGACTAATTATGCTAAGTCCTGATTTTATGGTCACAGCTGTACCATATTACCAATCACAACAGCTCGACGTAGACTGCTGCGGTTTTTCTGCACGAGGAGATGCTGTGGCTTATCTATGGTGGTATCGATGTCGCTGAGATGCTCAGCAGAACCATCTGGACTGATACCTCCATCTCATCTTCATCAGCCTCAGCAGCCACCGCAGGCCTGTCCCAGATTCCGGGGGGTTTACCTTCAGTTTTATATTTGAGGTAAAAAAATGTAGTTGCACTCCGTCCCTTTCCCTTCACGATCCATTTCATGACTCACTCACACTTTAAGCAACATGTCACGCTCGATCAACAAGTCACTGTTATATCCTACAGAGCTCAGTGACCACGGGAGCTCAGCCAACGTGTGGAAGGCCAAGAAAAGATGTCCACAGCTTAACTTTTTGCAGTCATCGGCTGTTAACGGCCAATCACGTTTCTGTGCTTCCCTGTGTGATTTAGTTTTATTGACAATAGTTCAGCCTGTTGAGTATAAAATGGTATGTTATTAGAGCAATGCTTTCCCCCAGATACTGCAGTGTTCATTACATTCCACAGCAGGAAATTATTCCACAAAATAAATAATGTCCGAGAGCTGTTTGCCTTGAGTGTGGTGTAAGAGGACAGGTTATGGGATCATTGGGAGAGCATGAAGTGTGTGGTGGTGTCTGTATCTACAGAGACCCTGCACCCCTCTGCCTGGATTTTCTTATGTTGCTGTGTTCGGGACGTTTTTTGGGTGTTAACCTTCATAAAAACGTAAAGACCAAGTGCCCGATTGTAAGCACGCATCCAAGAGGAAGCTACGAAAAAAGAAAATAACGCAAATTGAGTGAGGCGAAACACCGAGTGGACAAAGCTCGTTCCAAAATGAGAGATGATCTAGGGTTGGCTTTTACCCGCTGGCGAGTAACCCTCATTTAGCCGGAGAGGAGGGGTCAACTTTGAAATCAAATCCTACTCATTGTGCCTTTAAGGTTAAGGAAAGATTGTGGTTATCGGAATTCAACAATGATTTGTTGATTGCAACTAAAACACCTGGTGAAGATGAAATGCATGGTTGGATTGATCTTTAGCGCTGCAGAATGGTCCACTATGAACCGAACTTCTAAGGACACTGGGCTGAGGTATCTAAAGCCCCATTCCCACGGAACAAAACACCTGCTAACACCCACTAACATCTAGCTTCTGTCTTTAGAGGGAAAGTTTATGATCTGCATTCATTTCTGGGACAAATGACTCTGCAGTAGTCACAGGTATTTATCGGATCCAGATCTGATTGGCAGAGATGAAACGTGACACCCAATAGTTTCCTTTTCTGGCGCTTTGTTAGTCATCTCGGCTACGAATTCTGTCTGTCCAAGCAGCGCTCGAACATTGTTTCAAATTCGTCAGCACCGAGTTTGAAGAGAGACTGAATAAGTAACAGATACAAAAATAAGTAACCACTGTAACATTTTCATCGGCCTCCATGCTGCTTTCGACTGTTTACTAACCCAGTTTTCTGGCGCATTTGTGACGTCGAATGTGAAAGGTTAATCGTCTAGGACAGGAGGGAAGGGAAGGAGTCTATTGCCTTTTAGCTGTTTTTCTTGAAATTTAAAAAACTGCATATGCACGCTAATTTTTGTGGAGAAAAAAAGGGTATTAGGTGCAAAGTTGAAGTATCAACCCAGTCGCCAGGAAAAATGTTGGCATTGGACATTTCTGCAAACCACGGATACGTTTAATGGTGATGTTTCTGAACTAAAAACACGTTTCATATCAGCCTTGAATCATGGTTAACATTGTAAGACGATTGATTAGGCTGTAACAACATAACAATGCCAACATCTTATCCTGGCAACTGGGCTGGAGATTTCAGCCTAATTGCCAGGATAAAATTAAATTTTTCCTATAAGGTAGTCGATCATCCTCTAGGGAACATGAATGTGCTCAGTAAATATCAATCTGCTCATTAGGGATTATTGGGGCCAACCCAATGGTGTCCCTGGCACGAAGTGCGAGGAAACCTATTGTATTTCTAAAGATTATTATTGTTACTATTATTATTATTTTTCTGCTGCAAGGTTATGATGATAATAAAGGTAATCATTATTATAATAATGAAGGTTGTTTATAAGCACTTATCAACACGACTGCTCATTACGAAGTGCTTCACAAGGCGGACAAAAAAAATAATAAATGATAGAATCCAATGCCAGACACATTTCCACATATATTTACAAACGAATATGAATAAATCCCAACGTGGTCTGAAAACTACAAGTAGCCTACAGATCGGATCTAACAGGAAGTCACTTTTCCTGTGCCTTCCTGTAAATTATTTGAAGACTGCTGGAAACGGCTGGAAACTGTCCGATTTGACCGCAGCTTTTTGTCACCGCCCCCTGCTGCTGCTGCCGCCTGTTCTTGTCTATTTTCCAGGCGAGGCACAGTTCATCTTGAACGAGCCTTTTGTTTCATAAATATACAACTCGACCCCTTCTGCACAACGTGATTGGTTGATGCCTTTATTTGCAATGTGAAAAACATCTCTACTTTGACAAACTTTCAGTTTGTCAAAGTAGCTCTCAGAGGAAAAAAGGTTGGAGACCCCTGGACTGAAAGACTGAATACTAGGCCTACTGCACATGGTAAACTTAATCTTAGCAACAGGAAACTACACTGTACTTTTGATCAAATGGCAGAGAAATCAGAATATATGAAATTTTTTTCCATAGAACATACTCAAGCATGAACAAGTATGCAGCTTGATTCAGCATTAAAGAATACCCTGCCATCTTTTTCAGTGCTGCACTTGTTTCTGAGAAGGTCTAACATGCCTGCTCTGATCTCCGGGGTGAAGGACTGGTGGAAGTGATCAGTCATTGTCAAGAAATTCAGCAGACGTTCTCCAGTCTGGCTGCTTGGATCAAAGCACTCAGAGATGTCAACGGCAGTGGGAATGGCGTGCTCCTCGTATTTCAGTCCCTGGCTCTTCAGGCAGGCGGTAACATCTACGGATGTGCAGTGCTCTCCGACCTGGATGTCCTTCTCGTAAGTCTTCCACAGGATGTCCCAGCCAGAGTTAGCTGGATAGTAGATTAAAAAATACATTAATTCCAGAAGAAAGATATTGGCAATAATAATTTGCCTACTATTAAAACTTTTGTTACAGTCAAGAGAAACTCTTGGTCATCTTATGATCTTAGTCTCAACAGTCCTCAACACAGCATTACTACTGACCTACTCCAGCGATGATCATAAGCCTGCCATTGTTCTTCAGAAGGCTGTGGTAGAACTTGATAGTATCGGCGAGGTTATCCACATAGTAAATCATCTGTTGAGGAGAGAGTAGTGGAGAACCTTTAATCTGACCTTTTTGGTTGAAGCTTGCTCCAGTTTGAAGTGTTTTTGAATCTCTGTAGTTATGTAAAGGACACTTGTGTCAGATTATCAACCCTGTCGCCTACAAAATGATGTTCTCATGAAGCTAGACTGCATCCTCAATCATGTTTCGAGAGAAATGTTTTTTCTCCCACAGTTTTAAACAGTTTTAAAGGTCATATTGATAACATTTTTATGTCGACGAATCATTTAAAAAAATAATACATCCTTGTTTGTTGTACCAGTTCCTGTAATCTGTTCTGTGGTTGGGCAGGGAGGTGTGTGATGGAGGCCACAGGTCTGGGAAAGAAGCTGTTCCTCAGTCTGTTTGTGTGGGATCTTATTGTCCGTAACTGTTTGCCGGACGGCAGCAGTTCAAACAGGGAGTGGGCGGGGCATGTGGGGTCTCTGACAATGCTGCCAGCCTTCTTCCTCAGTCAACTGGCATAGCTAGTGTCCAGGTTTGGGAGCTACGTCCCAACAATGCGCTGGGCCGCCTTCACCACACGATGCAGGTCCTTACGCTCGGCGGCTGTACAGCCGGCGTACCACACAGTGGCGCAGTTAGTCAGGATGCTCTCGATGGTGGTCCTGAAAAAAATTAGCAGCAGTTTCTGTGGGAGCTGGGCCTCTTTCAGCTTCCTGAGGATGATTGTTTGGCGTTTTTTAAACCAGTTGTGAGGTATTAATTAAAGGTCCATGTCAGCTGTTTAGACATTTTGACTCCAAGGAACTTTAGGTTCTCCAGCCTTTCCACTGCCTCTCCGTGTATGTGGAGGGGGAGGTGGACTTTCTCTTTTGTTCTCCTTGAGTCAATAACTATCTCCTTTGTCTTAAGCTGGGAACACACCAAGCAGACATCAAAGACCTAGCGGCGACAAAGGCCACCCGTTAAGTCACCTTTGTCTTGGCCAAAAAGTTGCACTCGAATACACCGCAAGGACGACAGATATAAAAGTCATTGTTTAGATACGTACATGAAAAAAAAGCGGCGATTGGCTCATTTTTGATACGTTATTAAGCTACGGATATAATCTGTTTCCCTCCAAACATATTTCATGATGCAGTTTGATTGTATGGGAACGCAGTTTTTAGGCGACAGGGCTGCAGTTTATACAGTATTTGGGCCTATTTATAGCACTGATCGCTCTACACTTTAGTTTGGCAGAAAAGGTTCTGCTGATTTGCTCCCCAATGAATGAACATGCAAAGCCCAGAGGCCAGAAAATGTACCTAAAATATTTACATCATTTTTAAATTGAATGTCTAAGAAGCAGTCGTGATACCGTACATGAATCATGTGTATGAGGTCAAATGTCTTCATGCCTCCGTTTGCTTTGACTTCCCTCTCATAGTTCTCACTTCTCATGAAATGCCAAGCAAATGGGATCTTCTGAAGGTTGGTGGTCTTTGCTACCAGAGCTATAAGTTGGACATAAATAAATCAGAGAAGGCTGAAAACAACATTGACATACTGTATATAGTGCATTAGAACATTTTCCACACAATTTCCCCACAATATCTCAGTGCTATCAGATTTGTTCCCATATGTGTGTGCGGATATTTTCACCCTTTTTATGCAACCACCAGGTAGTGTTAACATAGCCTAAGATATATTATGTTCAAGCTGATTTTACAGTTACACCTGATTTTTTTTATTAGGAATATAAATCACAAATTCTGTGTTAATCTGTTTCATGAGAAGAAACTTTTGAAAGCTTTTGAAAGAACAAAACAACTGAAAAAAGGTTCAGAGGAAAGAAGAAAGATCATAAAGATAAAGAGAGAAAAATAGAAATGTAACAAAAACACTATGTGGCGTTTTGAATCGTCGATACCTTTGAAGTTGTCGGTGAACTGAGCGCTGCCCTCCACAATGTCAGCGGTGATCGGGACAGCAGGGAATGCAGACTGCAGTAGAGAGAGCAACTGGACATCCAGCTGCCCTGGAAGACACCGGGAAGTCTTAAGACTTTAGACCTCTGTGTATCGCTGCTTCAATGTGAAAACCTCATGCACCCAAATATTGCAAACTTTCAAAAGTCATTTTGGGTCGACCTGTCAAATATATTAACAATGACTTTAATGTTGCCGCTGTGCAATAATCGTATGATCTTGATTGACCTTCAGTGGGGCACAGTACAGACTGCAAGAGCTTTGACCAAAGTGTCCTCCTAACCCATCACTGTCCCGTCTCCTCGTCCCTAACTTATTATTAAATCTGTCATCTGAAAACAAATACCAGGACCCTTCAATGGGCTTCTAATGACAGTGATGGAGGACAAAATCCACAGTTTTGTTTCTGTATAAAAATGGATTCAAAAGATATGCAACCCAGTCTCACGGGAAGGCGTATGAATACCACATTACACGGACGTATTTTAGCCTTTTTGTGCGTCATTCTTACGCCAACCACTAACTTAGGTTCAGGCAAGAAAAACACTTAGTTAGAGTAAGGGAAAACATCACTGGGCTTAAAATAAGTATATAAACTAAGTAAAACACATATGGAAACAACAAAAAATTCAATAAAAAAACATCACAAAACAAAACACTGGTCAACCGCCGTCTCAAACACGGGTCTCCTGGTTAAAAGTCTGGTGTTTACCATAAGCGGTCTTTCTGCCTTTCTATACTACGTCACTAATTCTTAGTGTAGCATTTATTGGCTGATGCGTTTACATTGCAGTCATTACAGGATACATGGTGTATAAATGACATGCGGAAACTAAGAAAGGCGTACTTGTTGCACGCTAAACGCCTTGTGCATTATCGTGGCATTTATATGCCTTTTTGTGTGAATGGGCTGCTGTATTCTAAGTAAATATGAGGCTTCAGCAGTCTGACTCAGTCAGATCAAGTGGGTATCTCCAGAGTTACAGTGTTTTTAGTACAACATGTCCTCCTTGTATTTGCCCAGATAGTGTTTCCTTACGAAACTGCAGTGGAGAAACACAAAGAGGGAATTTTGTACAACAAACACTGTAAGTTTGGGAGACACTAATTTTGTTTAACCGAGACAGTCGAAGCCTCACATTAGGCTTCAGATAGACCTTTGAATATAATTTTGCACAGAAAAGGGACTGTGGATTCATCACTTATACTGGAAGGACATAAAGAAATGATCTCTTCAGAGCCAGTATGAACAGGAGGAATGATTACAGCAATAAAAACGGTGTCAATGTTTATATGGGCAACTCTGATAAACTGATGGGAACAAAAAGGGTATTTATTTATTATATGTAGATTTGCATAGTTCATTATTACAGTAAATCTGACTTTTGGGGAAAATTAAGTCAAATTCAATCATTAGTTTTAAAATCATGGAACACGATAATGCAATTTCTTGCACTCGTAGATCTTACTACAGTTAGTAACTGAGTCAAAACTACTTCCAACATGTTCATAGTTACTGTATCTCATCACATACCTCCACCGCTTCCGACACCAAGAACATCCAGGCTGCTTTTGCCTGCTCCAGTTCTGCATCTAGACATGATAGATGGAAAAGTGACTCATGGCGAAGGGATACAATTGTTATTTACAATTGATACAGTAAACAAAGGAAAGTTGAAATGGTGAAAATATATATATATGTATGTATATATATATATATATATATATATATATATATATATATAAAACACACATATATATATATGTGTTTCATTATTTGTTGTTAATAGCACTAATTTGTCAGTTTCGTGGTCTGATTGTTGAGAATTCTGACTTTAAACAAAAAAATCTAAAAACGTTTTAGTGTCTCACCCTTCCAATACCATTAGTCTAAATATGATATGGTATTATTTACATTACATGAATTTCTAATAAGCTTGTGTATTTATGCACATCCCTCCAATTAGAAACTGTATATGGAAAGCACATTATGACGCTATTAACGCGTCGTTAACGCTACACATTATCGCAACACTGCATGCAGAGTGTGTTCGGACCACGAAGGCGGGTCTCTTCCAGCCTGCCTGTAGGCTTGGGAGATAAATTCACAAAGCCAGCCCACCAGACATTTCTTGGAAAGGGCTTTATAACGGCCACAACATCACCAAAGCACATGAACCGTGCGTTCAACATAACATGCCAACGCCTGAACGGGGCATAGCAGATGTCACTTTGCTTCCCTGTCTCCCGCATGGAGAGGAGGACAAGTAATGTCGTGTCAATGAACAATTATAGAGATGTTTGTACAGGTAAACCTGCTCAGCCAGTCTTCCCTTGAAGGCATCCGGGGTGAAATGAAAGCCGCACAATTACAAAAATTCAGATATCCAAGCACTGCGCCTTTTTGTGTGCATCGCGTTTGAAAGCCGTGTTGACGTAATTGTCTGTTACATAAAGTGAGACCTGAGTCAGTGAGCTAAATTATCTCTATGTCTTCAAACTGCACAAAGAGACATAAAGAAAGCACCCACATAGTCCTCCCAGCCTTTCTTCTCGTACCTTTTTAATTCTCCTGGCAGGATCTTACGAAGACACTGGAGAATGGCCTCGTGCTCTTCCGACTGTTCCAGGTAGGCCTGATGGTTTTGGATGATACTGCCCTCATAACAAGCCGGCTTTGCTTCTGCGGCCATGACTGATTCCTGCAATGCGTTACAAAATCAAACAATAGCAGTGACTTAAAGGTCCCATATTGTATAAATTGCGATTTTCATGTCTTTTATACTATAAAGCAGGTTTAAGTGCTTTACAAATACTGTTAAACTATCAAAACGCTCAATATACAGAGAAATACACACAGCCTATATTCAGGAATTGTGCGTTTGAAACAAGCCGTTAGGATTTCTGTCCATTTGTGATGTCACAAATATACAATATTTAGATTATTACACGGTTTTAAACGTAGACATTCTAAATGTGTCCCATGTTCTAGTAGAAACACAAATTACAAGTATGAATCTGAAAATGAGCACGATATGGGAAATTTAAGCATGCAAAAAAGCAACTATTCAGAAACTAACTTTAAATCAGTCATACATTGTAAGAAGTCAACAGTTACCTTGAGGATGCGGAGAGTAAGGACAGAGTCAAGTGTTTTCTCACTCTTAAATACCAGAGTTACTGTACCCGCCCACAGACTGTCCTCATATGAACTAGTGTGTCCAGTTATTCAGCATTCTGTTGGTTTGGATTTATTTCTGTTACCACACTGATAAAGCATCAAACTATCCCTTCTGCCACCTGTGAAATTCATTCTGCATTTGGGTCCAAACCATGATGCTTTCCTGAAATGTGACAGTGCTGTGAAAAGTACAATATTTCCTCTGAACTGTAGTGAAGTAGAAATATAAAGTAGCATCAAATTGAAATACTCATGTAAAGTATTTCCATATATATGCACTTAAAGCCGCAGTGGGTAGAATTAGAGCAAATATGATTTAAAAAAGTTATTTTTTCACTGACAGTAGTGCATGAGACAGGTAATCTGAAAAAAATCATGTTCCTCTGTGTCCTCTGGTGTCAAACCTGACTGTTCATTGTGCCACACCACATCCCTCCAAAAAATTTCATTCAAATCCATCATGGACTTTTGGAGTAATCCTCCAAACAGACAAACCAACAAACCAACAAACAAACCAACGCCGGTGAAAACAGAACCTCCTTCCTAGGCCTTTGGCCTTAGTGGAGGTAAAAATGGTGGCTATTATTGTCGTGTTTGTTGAAGTCATCCTTGGTGTGACGTGACGACACGGGTTGACCAATAACAATCAAACGCACTGCCGGCAGCCCCTGAATGTGACTTGGATTTCCGAAAAAAAAATACAAACGTTACATGGTAGAAATGCATAATATAATAGAAGACTTTATTGATGCGTTCACAATATGTTTGTGGGCCAAAGCTTGATTTGGCTGATCATAACTGTGCAGCTGTGGAACGCCATGCAACTGAATCCCTCCTACCACCCACAGTCTACGCGTCAGTCTCAGCCTGATCTGAGAGCTGTTGTAAAATGATCACCTCGTCTTCAAAAGCAAATAACACGGTCTGTGCACATTTGAAATGCATTTACCATTATAAGAATAAGACCAACACATTACACAATTGTGAGTCCAGTCCGTGCGTTTGTCGATGATTTCCACTCGTACTGTGAGTGTGAACGCGTAATCTTCCTGTTGCAAATTAGTGCTTATTTCCTCAAAGTCTGACTGATTGTGTTAACCAAGATGCACTCGCTGTGTAAAAGGCAGTCAGATACACACACAGAATGAAATCCTCCGGATGTCACTGCCAATCCCTCTCCCCTGGTGCTTCATGATTTGCAGCGTAAACATGATACTCAGACAGAGGAGCTCGACGTGATCAGTGTCTAATTGAAACCGACACGCCAATTGCTGTGGTCCAACGCTCAAAGCACACAACAATCATTCGACTTAGTTTCTCTTCTAATAATGCATGTCTGCTGCTGTAGCGTGCTATGCCTTCAGAGTATACCAGGCACAATCAAGCTAATATTTTTGTCTTGAGTTACTAATGACTAATAATCATAGGCTAACATAGTGGAAATATCAAGCTCAGCTCCACTCAGCTGTGCTGGGCTGTGCTCCCCTACAGAGGCAGGATGCCATTTTGGCACAAGATAGTTAATGTAATAAAGTGCAGTACGTGCCTTTTAGTGTTTGGGAGACTAGCAACTGTCAGTCATAGAGAACATCAAACAAAATACAACTGCTAGCTCAACTAGAGCCAGTTCTGGTGTCACAATGAACACAACAGCTCAGTAAACTCAGTTTAAAGGTCCCATATCGTGCTCATTTTCAGGTTCATACTTGTATTTTGTGTTTCTACTAGAACATGTTTACATGCTGTAATGTTAAAAAAAACAACTTTATTTTCCTCATACTGTCTGCTTGAATATACCTGTATTTTACCCTCTGTCTAGAAAGCTCCGTTTTAGTGCATTTCAACGGAATAGCAACGGAATTGCGTTGCCTGGCAACAGTTTGGGTCTATGTTTACTTCCTGTTAGCTGATGTCATTAACATACACTGCAACAGGAAATAAACTGGGACACATTTAGTATGTTTACATTTAAAACTGTGTAATGGTCTAAATAATATTTATTTGTGACATCACAAATAGACAGAAATCCCTAACGGTTTGTTTCAAATGCACAATTTCTGAATACGAGTTTTGTGTATTTCTCAGTATATTGAGCATTTTGATACTTTCACAGTATTTATATAGCACTAAAACCTGCTTTATAATATAACAGATTTGAAAATCTCACTTTTTACAATATGGAACCTTCAAGAGTTTTTTTTAAAACAAAGTTCTCATTCAGTGTTTCTCACCAGAACACATCGGGCTCTATTTTGTTGAAACAGAACTCAAACGCAAAGACAAGTCAAATCTCCAGGTGCAAAGACAGATGGACGTGACCAGCACATTTTTTCAATTTTGGTGACGGCAGGCGTTGGCACAAACCAAGTGCAGCTAGGCACAATGTGGACGAGAGGCTGAATTGATTAATAGGAGGAACACCAAATGAGCAGGTGGAGCCGGAGCGAGCTCCTCTCATCCTCTTTAAAAGCAGCAGCAGATGAAGTAGGCAGAGAGATTGAGGTCTCCGAGAGAGAAAGAGGAAAAGAAAAGCTCATCTCCATGAAGCACTGGGAAGTTATGAAATTTCACAACACCCCAAATGTTAATTTACATCACCCCAAATACGATGTGAGTGTGTTAACTTGACCTTGTGCACTCCAAGCTTTTGCCTTCTGGCAACAGCAGCTCTGAGACTGTATTTCATTATGGGTCAGGTCAGGTCTTATATTTACGAGTCAGGTCCGGAATTCATTTAGAAATAATTGCAGATCTTTTCTTGTTGAGCTTTTGTCGGTGCGGGGCGGCCGGTAATCCAATGCGCATAAGCCCCAACTGCAGATATTTATATACATAAAAGGTGTTTAGTGATTTTTTTGGAGATGGCTGTGTGTGCGCACCTCTCCCATCTAAAGCCAAGACAGTTGCCCTGTGTCGAATTTGTGGTAAGAGGTGGTCTGATTAGCCTGTTCTCATTCCCACGGCGTGAAATACCGAGGCTTTGTCACGGCCGTCGGTATTCGATCCCGCCGCACAAGGCACCCTTTAGCGCTGGTATGAAAAGCACTAGGAGTTTCATTAACTATAACGTAAACCCATCCGTTGCAACAGTAAACGCTCAAAGAAAGTGTGCCGGGAGTGGTGACGTAGTTTGAAGAGCAAAAAGACACACACCTGGAGGGCAGGAGGGGGAGATGGATCGGTCCAATAGACTTTCATAACTGGCTTTCATCCAGGAGACTGCTGTTCGTGTCAAGTTAACTTTCACTTTCACGTTTGTGATGGAATTTTCCATTAATTCCTCTCTTCTTGGTCGGGAGGTCAGAGTGTTTGTCAGAGTGTCCCTCTGTTGACATTACTGGGTTAGAGTCCTGTCTAGGGGAGCCAACGTTATCTATACAGCTGTGTCTGTAGTGGGGACCGTAGAGCCAGTTGCTGGGGCAACCAGGGTCAGAGATGCCAGAGGAACGGAGTAAGTCAAAACATGATAAGGGTAAGACACTGAGCACCACGGAGGAAGGGCAGAGTTGTGAGGCCTTCATGCAGAGAGCACCTCAATGTGGAGACGCAGTACACCAAGTGCTACGACAGGGCTAAGCCCACACGAGGTGCTCATGGGTAGGGCAATGTCAACGGGGTTAAGTCCCCTGTTGACACCACATAAAATGTTGCTGCTTTGGACTGAGGAATCCCTGGTTGATTATGTTAAAGCACTGACCAAAGTTTTGAGAAGGTACCACTTACAAGTGGCAGAACGGCTCCCAAAACCCTCGGAGGAGCCAATTCACCCTTTTCAAGTAGGTGATAATGTACTAATTAAGTCACTGGATGGAATGTCTTTGTCTCCCAGGTGGAAAGGCCCATACCAGGTGCTGTTGGTGACCAGAACGGCAGTGAAGGTCGAGGGCAAAGCAGAATGGGTGCATGCTACAAGGTGCAGAGCAGCACCTCCTGCTACTGGAGAGGGCAAGCAGGGACGTGGCAAGTGACAGGAGGCCGGGGCATCCAGGGTCAGAGATGCCAGAGGAACGGAGTAAGTCAAAACATGATGAGGGTAAGACACTGAGCACCAGGGAGGAAGGGCAGAGTTGTGAGGCCTTCACGCAGAGAGCACCTCAATGGTGGAGACCTGACAATTGCTCCTTGATCAAGCTTCAAGAAACCTTCGATGTAAGACATCAACAGCTCCGGGACCTCTTCCTTCCTGTAAGTTAACTTGTGTATCAATATTCCATCACAACGTTACAATCAGCTGTTCGTTTGTGTCCCGTGTTCACAACGTTCAGTGTCATTTTCACTGTACAAACGTACTATAGTAGTTTTAAGCCCAACCATGTTGTTCTTTCCTAAACCTAAAAACGCGTTGGTTTTAACACAAACGTCATTTTATACAAAAATGAGAAAAAAAATGTTGGCATTGTATGTTTCTGAAAATTATGGGATACGTTGAATGTCGACGTTTCTGAACCAAAAATACGTTTCATATCAGCCTTGTATCACACACATTTTTTATCTGTTCAACATATACCTTAAAGGGAGATGTGTCAAGTATTTAATACTCTTATCAACATGGGAGTGGACAAACATGCATAATGCAAACATTATGCAAATGTATGTATACATTTATTATTAGAAATCAACTAACAACACAAAACAATGACAGATATTGTCCAGAAACCCTCACAGGTACTGCATTTAGCATAAAACAATATGCTCCAATCATCACATGGCAAACTGCAGCCCAACAGACAACAACAGCTGTCAGTGTGTCAGTGTGCTGACTTGACTATGACTTGCACCAAACTGCATGTGATTATCATAAAGTGGGCATGTCTGTAAAGGGGAGACTCGTGGTACCCATAGAACTCATTTATATTCACTGATCTGGAGGTCAGAGGTCAAGGGACCCCTTTGAAAATGGCTATGACAGTTTTTCCTCGCCAAAATTTAGTGCGAGTTTGGAGCGTTATTGAATCTCCTTTGTGCCAGTATATCTTCACTCGAGCTTTAAAACGTTCGTATTTAGCCACCTTTTTTAAGATGCATAAAGGCTTCAAAATTCACAAGCGTAAGTATTTGTTGATGTATTTTATGTCGTAGATCAAAACTTTAAAATCTCTTCATCTTGTGTTATCCACACTTATTTCAGGCATCTAACTAAAAACCTGCTGAAATGCTAACTAATTTCCTGGTTTTAGGGCTCATTCCTGTAGCACTCTATAGACCAGACTCCTGACCAAAACTTTAAAAAGCAACTTACTATTAAAGGATTGGTGCTTTAAGTAGGAAGAAAAAAAGGTATTTGATATCATTGCTGGGTTCTGCTTGGCATCAGAGTCTCAGGTCTGAGTCCATAAAATGTCTTCTCAGATACAGATACACTTCTTGTGGGAGGAGATCAAATCGTGTTTTTTTTCTTGTGTTTGAATGAAGTGCACCATTAATTGAAATGCAAGTGCGAGTGAGATGAATTGACAGCTTGCGGTCTGTGAGAACGAGGACGGAGCCAACGCCAAAGCTGATATGTTTTTGACATATTATTATCTGTATAATAAGGTTTTTTTTTCTCCAGGAGAGTTGACATGACTCAAGTGACAACACACACACACACACCTTTGATGGTGTGAGTATCCCTTTCCATCAGCCAACCTAATATCATACTTTTACTGTGATTCACCCCCTCTAGTTCAGCTGGGCTCATATCATATTTAAAGTCGCTATGATTGAGTCCCCCCCTCATCCTCCATCCCCTGTTGATGGCATATTTCTCATTTAGGTTAAATCAAAGAGACGTGGTGTCAGACCTAACCACCGCTCATTACCATCATCGCAGGAGTACAAGGAGCAATTTACCTGTGGAGACGTGGTAATGCCGAATGGAAATAGGCCGAGCAGGAGCTGAAATGATGTTTTTAATTATGTAGCACCTCTCCCACCGTTCCCATGCTGCTACCCGAGCCTCCGACGCCCAGACCTCATTTCAATATTTGCGTCTCATCAGACGGAGGGGAAGGGGGAAGAGCATTCGAAGGGCGGGTGGAGGACCTGTTAGGGCGGAGGGTGGTGAGCGTCTCCGCACAGCGACGTCGGCACAAAACAGCAGCGGGCACGGCATCGCACAAACTTGAAATTGTGTTGATTATCTGCCTAAGCGGGCGCCGTCGGCTCATTTTCCTATTCGCTAACACTCTCTTAAGGCTTCAATCAACAGCTTGATTCTCATTTACTTCTGGTTTGCACTGGTTTTGAATCATGGAGGCTGACGAGGGCGGTGAGATCAGGTGTTACTCAGGCTGGAAACAAAAAATAGTCTTCAGGCCTCGGAGAGAATCAGAGAAATAAAACATATATAACAAAATGAGCTCAGTGCACCTTACTTTTCCCCCCATCTGTGATGAATTAAAGCAGCATTAGGAAACAATGGGAGCATCTAAAGACAGTGAGAGGTCAGGGGCAGAGTGGGAATAAAAATCGGCCCGGGACCTCTTGAGTCAGACCGGCCCACCAAACCCCACCAGGAGATACACCACCACAGTCTCACAGCAGTTCGTGAAATGGTCACAAAATTGTATCTATTTGATTTGTGTACATAGACACGAATTTCCCTTCTTTTTGTTTTCGTGATACTCAGCACGACTTTCAACAACGAATTTTCATTCTTTTTCCCATGAATGTCCAGCAACACGTGAAGCCCGTGTCAATTTCTGCTCCACTCTTTTCAAATTAAAACATCTTACTTAGGTTTAGGAAAAGATCGACATGGTTAGGCTTAGGCAACAAAACTACTTAGTTAGATTTAGGAAATGATCGTTGTTTGGGTTAAAATATTTAAGTACGGAAGTTAAGTGACAAATAAATCAACTTTGATTTCTGCTTTCACACGGGACACAAACAATAGTCTCCGGGGTGAAAGTCCGCTGTTTTTTGACCAACCCATCCACCCAGACCTCCTTCCTACGCAGCTTACGCTGTTCTTTATACTTCATGGTTAACAATTATATGGATTACATACAAATTGATTTTATGCTGACCATCACAAAAATGTGAAATTCGTGTCTATGTACACAAATCAATACATTCAATTCCGTGACTATTTCACATCCTGATGAATATGTCACACTTTATAAGAATTGTGCCATCAATATACAGTAGTTTTGATTTGTTAAAGGTCCCATATTATAAAAAGGTGAGATTTTCATGTTTTTTTTATTATAAAGCAGGCTTAAGTCCTATATAAATACTGTGAAAGTATCGAAACGCTCAATCCACAGGAATATACACACAGCCCGTATTCAGAAACTCTGCATTTGAAACAAGCTGTAAGGATTTCTGTCCATTTGTGATGTCACAAATATACAATATTTAGACCCTTTACACAGTTTTAAACGTAAACATTCTAAATGTGTCCCAGTTTATTCCTGGTTGCAGTGTATGTGAATGTCATCAGCTGACAGGAAGTACACATGGACCTAAGCTGTTGCCTAGCAACACAATTCTGTCGCAATTTCGTCGCAATTCCATCAAAATGTGCTAAAACAGAGCGTTTAAGACAGAGGGTAAATACAGGCATATTCAGGCCGACAGTATGAGGAAAATAACAGTTTTTTTGAACATTAAAGCATGTAAATATGTTGTAGTAGAAACACAAAATACAAGTATGATCCTGAAAATGAGCATGATATGGGACCTTTAAATTAACAATTTGTAGAATGATACATGAAACAGAATCCTCTGTAAAATATGATATAATGATGATAATGACATAACAGATTTATATAATTGTGTAATGTAATAATTATCATTCATACCGCGTCAGCTCAGATCCTATGTGCTGATTTAATAACTAGTTTGGTACTTTTATAACATTTATAACATTAATACGTAAGGTGACTCCACGACATCACATTGTTCGTGAATTTTTCCGACACTTTCTCACCATAGACTGTATATATAGCTGGACGACGTGTCTAAACTTCCTCCCACTGTACAGAAGTGTGGCCAAAATATCCCGGATACGGGAGCTGCCATCTTGAGATTTTGACGTCATTTGGAGCCAGAGTCCACGCAGTAGTGATTGGGCGGTGGAATGGCGTTATCGAGGTCACGGCCACTGATTGTCAGTGAGAGAGACTCACAGCTGCCAGTCATGAAGTCTCACCCCCCTTTTATAGCATCTGTCATGTTCTGTAAGAACTTTGCATCTATTTTGTAGTATCTGTCTCCCTCTAGTGGTCATTCATTATTGTCTTTTTACTGCCTGCTATTGCATATATGTGTTCATTGGTTGTTTTAGTCATGTGACTCAGCTAGGTCATAGTGTGTGTTTTCGTTATCTTAGAATGAGCCGTATATATATCTACATAGGGAGCGGGTCCTCTTCATGGAGTCCTCCATGTTGCTCCACCATGTTTCTACAGTAGCCCAGAACGGACAAACCAAACTTTGTTAACTTTTCCTGCTTGGGCCGGAGTCGATAACGTTACTCGCTCCCGTCACCGCCGCCGCTCTCTCTCTCTTGCTTCACCACTCACTTCCCACGTACACACACGCACTCTACGCACCGGCTCTCTGCTCCAAATGACCTATGCTACTCTTATGACATCTGGCTCTCGAGAGGTCCATTTGCATTTTCGCGTCGGCCACCGTAGCTCTCCAACACGCTTGGCACACAAGAAAGGCTTCAGTTGGTTGTAATCTCAACCTCACCGCTAGATACCGCCAGATCATCAATCTACACAGCTCCTTTAATGCTCTGGATATTGTATAGAGAACCTTTAAATAACATTGAAGTCCCATAAAACTGTTATCATGAAAATAAGGATGAAATAACAATTTATAATAATGAGTTTTAATAAATGATAAATAATTGTGAATACCTAAAGGAGCATTATTGGCTACCGTTTGAGGACATTTTGGTTTGGTTGTAAGCCTGTTTAGTCCAGACTGAAACCCGATCTTCTCGGTGAACCTGCTCTCTAACTGATTCTGCTGTTTGATCCCCAGGGGACCGCTAAAGCTGCTGTCCTACTTACACTGCTGTGGTGTGTAATAGTCAACAGGCACCTCAGACAGAGCCAATATAGTGGGTGCTGCTGACGAGCCTCAGAGCCAGCAGACTGGAGGAGGAGCCGGAGCAGATGATGAGAAGGCCGGGCGCATACAGAGCTGAAGGAGTGAAAACAGGTCTCTCTACTAAGCACTACTGCATGTCAGGAGGACGTGGATTTGCAGAGTACATATATTTGTTAGACAGTACATCGCAACAATTTACGTTCACCGGCAAGTCTGGTTGTTTCATTTCTGCACGTTGTCTTGAACATTGTCCATGTTTTATGTTAAAGGATAATTCTGTTTTATCATAACTTGGGTCTTGAGCTAGGAAGTTTATTGATGACCTTGGAGACATCAGTTTGACGACACTATCTCAACTCGCGGTCCACTTGCTTGCTTGTTCAGCTCGTGGTACCTTCAGTCATTATGGCCCTATACTCTCTGGAATTCTCTGTCACTTGAACTAAGGTACAATAGTGCCTTCTTTTAAAAGCAGACGCAAAACACATCTTTTTATGTTTAGTTGTGTTTAGTGTGTGGTTAATGGGTACAAATGTGATTTTCTAATCTGTATCATTAGAATTATTATTCTATAAGAATACCTTATCTTATTCCCCTTTTACTGTAATACCTTCTTATCTATATGTTTTATATATGTAATACCTTCTTATCTTATATGGTTATATCTTTTATGTTTAATATATATAATAACTTTTTATCTTATATGTTTTTATCTTATATGATTTAAATATGTAATACCTTTTTATCTTGTAGGCTATTTTTTAATCTTATATGTTTTATACTGTATATGCAATACCGTCTTATCTTATATGTTTTTGTCTTATATGATGTAATACCTTCTTATCTTATATTGTTTTTATCTTATGTTTTATATAGGTAATACCTTCTTATCTTATATGTTTTTATCTTATATGTTTTATATATGTAATACCTTCTTATCTTATATGTTTTTATCTTATGTTTTATATATGTAATACCTTATCTTATATGTTTTATATATGTAATACCTTCTTATCTTATGTTTTTATCTTATGTTTTATATAAGGAATACCTTCTTATCTTTTATGTTTTATATATGTAATACCTTCTTATCTTATATGTTTTATATATGTAACACCTTATCTTATATATTTTTATCTTATATGTTTTATATATGTAATACCTTCTTATCTTACATGTTTTCATCTTATATGTTTATATATGTAATACCTTCTTATCTTATATATATTTGTATCTTATGTTTTATATATGTAATACCTTCTTTTCTTCTAGGCTATATTTTTATCTTATATGTTTTATATGTTATACCCTCTTATCTTATACATTTTTATCTTATGTTTTATATATGCAATATCATCTTATCTTATATGTTTTTTATATGTAATACCCTCTTATTTTGTTTTTATCTTATATGTTTTATAAATGTAATACCCTCTTATCTTACATGTTTTTATTATAAAATATATGTTTTATTTATGTAATACCCTCTTATATGTAAGATGTTTTTTTATCCTATATGCTTTATATATGTAATAACATCTTATCTTCTAGGCTATATTTTTATCTGATGTGTTTTATATGTGTACACACTATATTATGTTGAAGTATAGAAAGTCAAAAAAAAAATAGTGTAGTATCTTGAAAAAAGTAATTAAAAAGTCATAGCATAGTATATCCAGAAAAGTTATAGTATAGTATTTTGTAAAAAGTCATAGTATAGTATGTTGAAAATATCACAGAAAAGTGATAGTATACTATGTCGAAAAAGTCATAACAAGCGAGTACAGTATGTTCAAATAAGTAATATTATAGCATGTCAAAAAGTTTTAAAAAAGTGAATATAGCATGTCTAAATGATTATTAGTATAGTATGTTGAAAAAAGACATAAAAACTCATAGTATAGTATGTCAAAAGAGTATATACATATTATAGCTTTTTTTTCCCGACATACTATACTATGAATTGTTTTTGACATACTGTACTATGACTTGGTATGATTTTTTTCGACATACTATATTATGACTTCTTATGATTTATTTAACATACTATACTATGACATTTGTGACTTTTTTCGACATACTATACTATGACTTATTTTTCAACATAAAATACTATGACTTTTTCTGATTTTTCAACATACTATACTATGACTTTTTTTGACTTACTATACTATGACTTTTTTTGACTTACTATACTATGACTTTTTTTGACTTACTATACTATGACTTTTTTCGACATAGTATACTATGACTTTTTTTGGACATACTATACTTTGAATTATATGACTTTTCAAAAATACTGTATTATGACTGTTTTAGAACTTTTTTTGACATACTATACTGTGATTTTTTACTTATTTAAGACAATCTATAATATGACTCTTTTTTTAAACATACTATACAATTTTTTTTGACATATTATACTTTGACTTTATATGACTTTTTTCGACATACTATGACTTTTTTATGATATTCTATACTTTTACTTTTTTATGACTTCTTTTTGACATACTACTGTATACTATGACTTTTTTATGACTTTTTTTATGACATACAAACAATGACTTTTTTATGACATACTATACTATGAATATTTAAGATTTTTTTCGACAGACTATACTATGAGTTTTTAATGATTTTTTTTAACATAGTATAAAATGACTTTTATGACATACTATGACTTTTTTCCAACATACTATGACTGTTTTAGAACTTTTTTTGAATACTAAACTGTGATTTTTAAGACATTCTATAATATGACTTTTTTTAAACATACTATACAAGTTTTTTTTGACATACTCTATGACTGTTTTTTTTTTCAACATACTATACTATGACTTTTTTTTTACATATTATACTTTGACTTTATATGACTTTTTTTCGACATACGATGACTTTTTTATGATATTCTATACTTTTACTTTTTTATGACTTCTTTTCGATATACTACTGTATACTATGACTTTTTTAGGACTTTTTTATGACATACTATACTATGAATATTTAAGACTTTTTTTCGACAGACTATACTATGACTTTTTAATGATATTTTTGAACATAGTATAAAATGACTTTTATGACATACTATGACTTTTTTTATGACATACTACACTATGACTTTTTTTAGAGGATGTAGAATGATTACTCCCGGGGCGCCCCAGCAGCCCGGGGGTTACGCCGGCAACCATGGTCGGTGTCTGGTCCCGTGTCATTCCTCATCTCTCTACTTTCAACTATTAAATAAATGCATACAAGAGGTTAAAAACGCTTACATGTATTCCTCAAATAGTTTGTTGTAAACATCCACCAGTATGGTAGGTCAAGGTTGAAGCATACCATAGCTAAGTCTTTTCCCTTTTAAAACACTGATAAAGCATAAATCTCCCCTTTGTGTATCTAGAGAGCTGCAAGGAATTCTTCGTCTTCCTGGACACACAGCACTGACAGCTATCTGAAGGTATTCATAAAATTCATCATGGTAATATTTTCACATGACCGCAGAAATCCACAACAAACTAGAAATTGACAATTTGACCACATGGTGGCACTACAAGAAAGTTAATGAGTGTCCTTGAGAGAAAAGGCTCATTCAGTCGGAATGGAGTGTGCAACCAGAATAATGAACTTAAACTTAAACTTAGCTAAAAGACTTAAACTTTGCTTTCCATTTTCAAATTAAATGATTAATCCACCATTTGAAGACAGGACAAACATCATTTATCAAATATAATATCTCTTTATGTCAGAATATATTAAAGGGGCAATGTGTAAGATCTGGCCAGAATATTAGTTTAAAACATTCAATAAAATAATTATCAACAGAATGTGAAGAGGTCACGGTGTTGACGTTATGTCAAAGACGTCTGTGTATTGTGTTGCAGAGATATCTACTGATATTAGCATGCTAACCAGCTAGCCCCGGCCTGCCCCGTCTTGTAATACCACTTGTACCCCTAGAGGTGATAGTGAGTCGCTGTACCGTTTCCAGTCTTCATGCTAAGCTAAGCTAAGCTAAGCTAAGCTAAGCTAAGCTAAAGCGCATCCCGATTCCAGCTCTGCACTCAACACACACCTCAGATCCATATCAATGTTCTCGTCTCTCACTTGTTAAGACCGTGAAAGAGCTGGTGAACTATGTCCTTGACGTTTTGATAACTTTTTTGAGTAGAAGTGTAAATTATGGCCTGATGTTGGCGCTAGAGGAACAATGAGGTGTCAGCAACTTTCACACACATGCATTTGTCTTCAGGGCTTTCTGCCAGAGAGAGTTTATTTTAACCCAAACCACCATCTTTTCCTAAACCTAACCACATAGTTTGTTACCTAAACCTCAGGAGATTCCAGGCAGATGACCTGGTGACCACAAGTTTCTAAATTTCAGCAAATTACATAGAAATATTGCCAGTAGACGCTGAGACATCGTGCACAATTCAATCAATGTGTCTATATAGACACCGATCAGCCATAACATTATGACCTCCTGCTTAATATTCAGTAGGTCCCCCTTTAGCCGCCAAAAACAGCCCTGACCCGTCGAGGAATGGACTCCACTAGACCTCTGAAGGTCTGCTGTGGTGTCTGGCACCAAGCCGTCAGTAGCAGATCCTTTAAGTCCTGGAAGTTGTGAGGTGGGGCCTCCGTGGATCAGACTTGTTTCTCCAGAACATCCCACAGATGCTCCATCGGATTGAGATCTGGAGAATTTAGAGGCCAAGTCAACACCTCCAACTCGTTGCCATCCACATGATGTAAAAGAAAACGTGATTCATCAGAGCGGGCCACCTTCTTCCATCGCTCCATGGTCCAGTTCTGATTCTCACGTTCCCATTGTGGGCGCTTTTAGCGGTGGACACGGGTCAGCACTGGCACCCTGACCGGTCTGCGGCTACGCAGCTCCATACTCAACAAACTGCTCCTCACTGTGTGTTCTGACTCCTTTCTATCAGAACCAGCATTCACTTTTTCAGCAGTTTGAGCTCCAGTAGCTCTTCTATTGGATCAGACAACACGGGCCAGGTGAATGATCATACCATTACTTTTATTGTAGATATACTGGGCTACAATTATAAAAAAAAAGAAAAAAGAAAAAAAAAAGTCCAAACAAACAAAATTAAAGGTATTTATGATCCATAAGGTGCAGACCGCAAACCACTGCAGCACGGTATACAGTATGAGTGAGGAGTTCAATTTCTATTCCAATGTCCCTTAACACATTTGCTGCAGGTTCTGATGGCCCATAATTCCCCATACTGAAAACAGTTCATCACTCCAACCGTTTAGCTCCACTCTGCTGGTGTTCTGCTGCTCGGTGACCATTACCCCCCCACCCCACCACCACCCCCCCCAAACAGTCACCGTCAGTGCTCTACGCTGGCTTTATGAGACCAATATCTCCCCCACCCCGCCGTCATTGTTTATCAAAGGCATTTCACTTCTCTGTTAACGTTGATCACACTTGACCTTAAAAGGAAAAATCCACCCTAAAACAGCAATACTGCTGGACAACATACCGGCTATCGGGGTCATTTTCTGCTTTGGTGATGTACTTCTTTTATCAATTCCTGTGAGTGGCATGACATCACATCCAGATACAGCTACAATAACAAGTAAGAGCACTCTCAGGACTTTTTGCAACACAGTGGATGTAATTAGGATCGACAGCGACAATAGAGAACTTAAAATACGAAGTCAAATTGATTTAAAGGTCCCATATCGTGCTAATTTTCAGGTTCATACTTGTATTTTGTGTTCCTACTAGAACATGTTTACATGCTTTGTTGTTCAAAAAAAACTTTATTATCCTCATACCGTCTGCCTGAATATGCCTGTATTTACCCTCTGTCTGAAACGCTCCGTTTTAGTGCATTTCAACGAATTGCAACAGAATTGCATTGCTGGGCAACAATTTGGGTCCATGTTTACTTCCTGTCAGCTGATGTTATTTACATACACTGCAACAGGAAATAAACTGGGACACATTTAGAATGTTTACATTTAAAACTGTGTAATGGTCTATATATTGTATATTTGTGACATCACAAATGGACAGAAATCCTAACGGGTTGTTTCAAAGGCATAATTACTGAATACGGGCTGTGTGGGTTTCCTCGTATTTTGAGTGTTTTGATACTTTCACAGTATTTATATAGCACTTAAACCTGCTTTATAATATAAAAGACATGAAAATCTCACTTTTTACAATATGGGACCTTTAAATTAGGAACAAAAATATACAAACATAACTGACGGAATCTAAACCTGAAGCACCACAGGTGCAGCCCACTGTTTGTAGAAGTTGCTCGCCCTGATCCAGGACAGTCCTAACACAACTCTGCATCGCTGTCACCCCCAACGCATTCTCACTATCAACTCGTCAAATCACCGCCGCTTGGTCAGTGCCCCTCGGCAACGCGCGGGGTACCCCCTCTTGTGTTACTTTTTGATGGACCCGGGACGGCATGCCAATATACGCTCGTTACATGCATAGTGTCCTTTCAAAATCAACCTTCCGTTCTCACAGGAAGTTAGGTTCAGACAACACAACCACTTAGGTAGGATTAGGAAACGGTCATGGGTGAAGCTTACTTCACGAACGATACCGACGAGTCACGTGACAAAATAAGCCGTTACTTTTAGTTTTCACAGCAGTCTCCTTGTTGAAAGTGTTTGTTTGACGCATCCGCCCCTCCTGCCCTCAACGGACTCTCACGCTATTAATACTCCGTCACTTGCTCTGATAAATGAATAACGCCGCAGGTGGGTTTACATTGGAGTTAATTGAAAGCCCGGTTTGTCGTCATTGTGTTGCTAAAGGGAGCCTCCGTGCGCCGAGGGACGCTGACCAAACGGCAGTATTTGACGAGCTGGGAGTGAAAACGGGTCGCTCACCCGGGACTCAGACATTTCAGTCCCTGATCAGCTCCCTACATGTTTTAAAGGAAGAATGTTAAAAAAAAGGATGTGCCATGATTGTGTATGAAGAAGAACGGTCGCTCATTACAGTCGATGCAAACTGGATATATTACATTACAGCGTAGAATTAGCACGTAAAGCAGCTGTCTTCTGTTTATATATATATATATAACTTTTGTCCACCGGTGGCAGCATTGAGCCAAAAACAATCTCTGATTTCATATGACTTGTATTAATTTTTAACGGTGAATCATTTTTTATATGGAGAGCCTTAGTCATGCCCCTTCCAGTGGACCACCATGGAACCTTGTTTCGGAAGAAATATTAACGGTAGTCAACGGAGAGAGAGAGAGAGATACATTTTTTTGATCCCATTTCAGTTGCCCCATGAATCACACATATGTTTAGTCAATTTAAAACATCATTTTGCATGTCAAGAAAGTTGTAAAACTGTTGAAAGAAAGACAACACACCCTAAAGTCACGTAGTGACGTCTCTCTCTCTCTGAAGCTACGATGTCTGTGTGTTTCCTACTGGGATGAACTCACACCAGCAACAGGTCTGATCCTTCTTTCTCTTCCTGACTGATATAAAGACCAGGAGTCTCTGATAAAACACATCAGATCAGATAACGGTTCATCAGTGCGTGGAACATAGCTACGTTACCTAGCTATAGTGTTGGTGATGTTTATTGTCTGAGACGAGAGATGGAGTTCACTGAGCGGTTTCACACTAACCTAAATGATACTACGACAGACTGAGACTTTCTTGACTCTCAAAATGATCTTTTAAATTGTAAAACATCATGTGTGTGATTCATGGAGCAATTCAAACGGGATCAAAAAAAAATATTTGTCTCTGTCCGTTTACTACCGTTCATATTTTTTCCGAAATAAGGACCCATGGTGGTCCACCCGGACTTTGCACGAGGCTGACGCCATGTTTTTTGTCTTATAAGCAGCTGAGGAGACGGCCTACCATCCAGCCGCGGTGGAAAGTACCTAAGTACAGTTACAAGTCAAATTTGGAGGTACTTAACTGTATTTCCATTTTATGCTAATATTCTACTTCTTACTGCACTACATGCGTCTGCACGGCTGGAACTTTTCAGATTAAGATAAACTTATAAAATACAACGTATTGTTAAAGGTTCCCGACTTTTTTGGCATGTCTCAGAGTTTTTAGCTCCAAACGTATTCAATATTTCACAAAGACACTACAGATTACAGAGAAGTTCAAACACTAACATTTGTTTTGAAAATGACACTGAAAATTCTGAATTAGAACACAGACTAATTTCTTAGTCCCCAGTTCACAGGAATTCATAAAGTGGTGTAAAAGTAGACCAGGCATGTTAAAGACAGGTGACATCATTACGGCCTGTGATTTATCCAAAAGTACTGAAGCAAACTTTGAGTGGATTTTTCCTTTAAGTCGGTGATAAAGGGCTGGGGTGGGGGGTGGGGTGGGGGGGGTTTGTCTTGTATTCCAAACTAACACACCACAGGAGTAGAGAAGAGGCTGGGAGAATCGCTTGGATGATGTGTCCGTGTCAAAGTAGTCAGAAGAGAATTAAACCAAGAGTGTCAGTTCATCATTCAAGTCATGATTGGCCGTGCTAGTTTGACTAACAATTCATTTTTTAAGGCAGGACGTCAGCGTAACATGACGTCCACACGTTTTAGCCCCAAATTGCAAAGATTCTTTTTGTTTTTTTACAGTGTATTTGTCAGATGATCAACCTGCAGGCACATTTCGTCTCCACCTCCCAGAGCCCCGTATTCTCTCTTTAAATACCTTTGTGTAATACCAGCAATTGAAACAGCAGCAAAGCCTGAACCGCGTTAGTCCTCTTTAAAACATTACGGCATCATATATACACTTCTTTTTTTTTCCCTCCATCTTTCACTCCCTTTCACACTCTGACATGAGGTAAAGTATGGCGCCCAAGTGCAATGCTCAATTGTGCTACATGTACAAAAAAGAAAAGAAAAAAAAAAAAATTTGCCAGTACGAGAAATCGTAGTCCGCTGTGAACAACGCAGGACTAGCTCAACTTCAGCACTCCCACAAACCCTCCTCCCCCCCATTAAAAACTAACACACATACGAGGCTGCTGGATGTCGATGCCACTTGTGGCTGACATGATTAATTGTGATCCTTATGTTTTATCAGTCACAGACAAAAATAGAGTGGGTGTGGCACCGTATGAGTGATTTCACATTCTTTTTTAGTAATCCCCCCCCCCCGTCCCTCCCGGAGACTTACAGATAATTAGTGTGTTGAACCGGTGGTAAAGTCTAATGGCTGTGTGCGCTACAGACAGATGTTGGAAGGTGTGTGACTGATACACTCCAGATCTGAAATTTGACAATATCTCTCCAACGGGAAAACTAAATTCACATCCCACATTTCAGGGTTTACTGTACATACTGTAGATAGACTTGAGAAATAATGACAGATTGCACTCTTTTGAACTGATTGTAGAAAGATGTACGGAAGTCTCGCGGTGCAGCTGAGCTCACGTTGATTGTTAAACATGAGAACTGAAGGACTTCACAAAACCACACAAACTGTATGAGGCAGAGAAGATCTCTACTCCTGCGATCTCTAGAATGACTGATCTCTACGACGGCGTTTTAAGGTCATCATAGGTAAAAAAAAAAAAAAATATATACAAATATATATATATATATAATAATGGAGCCAGAGTAGGGGGGTTAATTTTCTGAAAATAAAATTCAGAATTTCTGAGATTAAGGTTGTAAATTTATAAGAAAAAAACAAATGTTACCATGGTTTTGGACAATTTCTGTTTTTTGCACAAATTTGGGATTTAATAATCTCAGAGGATAGTCATTTTTTTTTCTTAAATTTGTGAGTTTTTCCCTCGAAAATGTACCACTTTAATCTCAAAGAATATTCAAGGTTTTTTTCTTGTGAATTTACTCGTAAACTTGTGACAGTAATCTTGGAGCATTTCTGTGTTTTTTCTTGCAAATTTCTGACTTTATAATCTCAGAGAATATTTCATGTTCTTTTCTCATAAATTTGTGACTTTAAATTTAGAAAATATAGAATTTTTTTCTCATAATTTACAACTTTAATCTCAGAGAATATGCAGGGTTTTTTTCTCGTAAATTTACGCCTTTAGTCTCAGAATATCCACATATTCTTTCCCATAAATTTGTGACTAATCTCAGAGCATTTCTGAGTTTTTTCTCATAAATTTATAACTTTAATATCAGAGAATATTCAAGTTTTTTTCTCATAAATGTATGACTTTATAGTCTCAGAATATTCAAGTTTTTATATCAGAAATTTGTGACTTTAATCACAGAGTATTTCTGATTTTTTTCTCGCAGATTTATGATCTCAGAATATTCAAGTTCTTTTCTCGTAAATTTGTGACTTTAACCTCAGAGCATTTCTGTGTTTTTTTATTGCAATTTTATGACTTTATAATCTCAGAGAATAGTTTTTTGTCGTATATTTATGACTTTAATCAAATAAACTTTCTCGGATTATTACCCTGCTACCCCAGCGCCATAATTATAAAAGTTTTTTTTACCTACAATGGTCCTAATAAACCGTTGTAGATCTCCCACAGAGAAGGCACTGAGTTTTGTTTGTTTCTATTCAAGACATGAGACACAAGTTACTGTGAAGGAATGTCGACTCAGTGAAACAGAGGTGTGTGTGTTGTGTACTGGATGTTTGACGTAGACGGTGTAGTTATCACAGTAAAAAGACTAGAGAGAGTTACTGAATTCAATTGCAGTCTTGTCTTTTGAGGTAGAAGCACCTGTGGGTGGGATTATATGCCCGTGGATTAGATTTCAGATAGCTATATCAACACAGATTAGAAAGGTACACAGGTACATGTCTCTTCCAACCCTTATCTATGAAGAAATAAATCAAGTAAATTCCCCTATGCCTGTATTTTGGAGTAAATGTCAGAGAAATCCAAAGTTTAAGAGTGCAATCTGATTACCTCTACAAGCATTTACCCATCCGATCAATCAATCAATCCTCTGTTTGTTTTTACCCAGAATTCAAAAACAGATTCTCAACTGATGAAATTGGGAAATTGGGGGGAAAAAATACATTTCCTGCCCCCCCCCCCCCACCCCACCCCCAGTGTCAACCTCTGGTACGTGAGGGGGAAGAGACGACGACGCAGCTCTCCTCTGCAGCTTGATGGCCGACGAACGGGACAACCAAATCAAACAGATTTCCAAAATAAAAAAAAAGGTCAAATAAAGAGGTATTATAGTTACAGTGCAAAAAAAGATGAGAAATTCAAGCTTAATACAAAAACATAGCACCAAACAAAAAAGAAAAAAAAATATAAAGACAAGAAAAATGCATGCAATTAACTGAGGTATTCAAGTGAAAAAAAGGGCTTATTGATGAGAAAAAAAGGACATTTAGCGGGAAGCAAAATTTGTCGGAACAGAAACCACAAGAAAAAAAAAAAAAAAGGCTGGTATCCTTATCCGTAGGAATTGACTTCAACCTCATAGTGTCACATCTGTTATAGCTTTGGTAGGTACGGGATGTGAGGAACACTAGTGTGTTGAAATGAATTGGCCTTTTTTTCACAAAGACTGTATTTGAAAAGATTCTGAGCCTTTACACGAGTATCCAATGTAGAAAAGTCTGCAGCATATTGAACGTGTGTACGTCTTTCTCTTCTTATATCAAAACTGGATGATTTGCTCCATTTAGTGCGCGAGAATGACTTCAATTCAATTCCATCCATTCTCGGTATCAAAACATGTTAAAACCAAATCGTCAAGATAATGCCGTTAACGTTGAATCTCACTCTCACACACTCTAGATATATCCATAGATTTAGAACATTTATAGAAGCAATCCAGTTGTCATGGTTTTATACATAAACTACAAGAACATGCAACCTCAAGTGCGGTTTAAAAACTACTTTAAATTACAGTAACTGGGAATGTTGAAATTCCTATCCGTTTCGCAGGATATGAGGGTGAGCCTTAGCATCTAAGGCCGAGAATATCATTCATGTATCTTATTATTTTTATATATATTTATATACTTTGCTACGTATATGATTTTGGTGTCAATGTGACCACACAATTCTCAAAAGTAACAGACCCTAATGGAATAAGTGCAAAAATGATTAAGAATACCATTTCAAGACAGATTTCAGACAGAAGTGCCACCAGGTTTTTTGCTCCAGTGGTATCTGTTAGCCACGTCTGCCGATAGCGTTTTAAAAAAGCGCTTTCGAACCGACTGGCACTAGTGCACAGGCTGAGGAGTTTAGCGTTTTTTGTTGTTTTTTTTTCTTCCTACATACTTTGATTTACACCTTTGATTGAACTATGTACAATCTAATACTACACAATAAGCATAAGCCTCATCTCATTGACAGAGGTTAACAAAAAAAAAACTAAAACGGTGAGGAATAGACTTGCGACCTGACCTTTTTTTTTTTTAAACACTTTGCTAAACGTTAATAAAGCACTCATGTGATTACACAAAGCAGAGAGGGAAAAGCAAAGATTGTGTTTGCGCAAAAAAAAAAAAAAAAGGTAAAAGATCTGATGGTGAAATCTGTTGTGAGATCAGTCTGCTTCTTGTGTTGCGTCTCCACACAGTGTTCCCTCCCTGGCTGCCTCGGTTGCGCCGTCGCGGGGCTGAAGATGCGGAGGCTGGCATCGCGCTGCATTGGGTTAGCCGATGTTGGGAAGCCGATTTTTTTTTTTCTCCGTTAGCGTCAGTAGCTTAGGTTGCTAATGCTGAGAGCTCGGAAGGAGGAGCTCAGTTGTTTTGGACCTGAGGTTGATTGGCTTTGAGGCTGCGCAGAGCTCGTCGCGCCGCCGCCGACTTGGCGATCCGGTAGCTGCGGCCAACTCCTTTAAACTTGCCCTTACCGACGACCTCCACCGTCACCCGGACCTTTCCGTCATACGTTCTCTCTGCAGGGCTGCACACAGGGAGAGAGAGGTAACAACAGGGTGTCAAATTGTAGATAGCACATATTCTCTAATGGTGGGCTTAATCTGAAACAGGCTGATATTAGAGACAGACCTGTATTCTTAATTCCCCCAGCTCCCCATATAATACAACACTTCCTCCATGTTCAACAGTTGTCTTGATAAATTCAGTATAAAATATATATATGTATATTTCCACTGCACTAATTCCATCAGTAGTTGTACTTTGTTTTGTTCTGATAATTGACACTATTGCTGCCCGTTTCCTTTCTTTCATCCCAAATCATTTGAGTAGCCCAGTCGCACAGCAGTTTGCGAAATAGTCACAAAACTTAATGTATCGATTCTTGTACATAGACGAATTTCACTTATATTTTGCGATGGTCAGCATGATATCAGTTTGTATGTAATCCATGGAATTGTGAACCGGGAAGTATAGAGAGTGGCAAACACAGGACATTTGCCCAGAAGACTGCTGTTCGTGTCCCGTGTGAAACCACGAGTCAAAGTTGATTTATTTGTCACGTAACTTCCGTACTTAAGTTGCGGCACTTCCGGAATTATTTTAACCTAAACCGCGATCTTTTCCTAAAGCTAACTAAGTAGTTTGTGGCCTAAGCCTAACCAAGTCGATCTATTCCTAAACCTAACTAAGTAGTTTTATTTTGAAAAGACTGGAGCGGAAATTGACAAATGCGTCACCTGATGCTGGACATTCGTAGGAAAAAAAGCACGAAAACGATGTTGTTGAAAGTCGCGCTGAGCGTGCTGAACAAAAAAAAAAAGGGAAATTCATGTGTATGTACATGAATCAAATAGATTACATTTCGTGTTGAATTATTCACAGTCGGAAATACATTTCTAACGGGGGGGAGGGGGAAGTTTCATGTGTTTCCAGTTGCTTTTTGAATCACTGTTAAAGGTCTCATTGATAACATTTTTATGTAAATGAATATTTAAAAAAAAAAAAAATACATCTAGAGCCTTTAGAAAGGTGCTGAATAAAAGTACGGCTTTTCCTGAAAAAAAAAAAAATATTATAACTGAATTAATCATTTTAAAAATGTTGGCGGGTTCAAAATGAATATTTTGTCTGATTCCACAGAGATAAACAAAAGAAATTTTATTTTAAAATTGATCTGACGTTAGTATCCCACTTCTAACAAGGCTTGTGAGCCAATAGTATAACAACGTTGGTATCACGTGGTATCTCTGGGTCGTCAGTTAGTGTAGAAAAAACGGATAAATGGCTGCGATTGAGGGTGTCTGGCAACGACTTGTTGTGAAATAGATGCAATGGAACGGGGGGGAGGGAGAATGCGGCATCTAGTGGCTGAATGTTATCAATAGCCCCTTTAAGTTATTGTAAATAATTCAACACTGATGTTTCACATTAAAAATATTCCAGCGGTTCAAAGGCTGGATATATTCCAAAACAACATGTTTGTCAGCATGTGTGGTCGATGCAGTGATACATTTTAGGATGCTCACGGATGGACCACAAGGATTCCAGACCAAGGCACATTATGAGATTCACATCACACAAACTCTCTCAGCTATGTGGATTCTGAAAGTGTAATTTGCGCTTCAAAAAGGGGCGAAATCACTCCCTTTCCTAGACTTTTATTGTGAAAAATCTGGAGGGAAATGTTGAGTTAACACTAACAATTACTCCTTAACACCAATAGTAATCATCCCCTAGTTAAGTCCATTAAGACTGATCTATTCTTTCACCTATGAATTGCTACAATAAATATCGTCCAAGTTAGGTAAGAGTAAGTCATCATCTGCATATTCCATGTGATAAATGTGACGGCAGAAGCAGCCATAAAATGCTGATCTCCAACCTGAACTTGGCAGTTTCTGGTTCCATCTCAAGCAGCTCCCTCACAGGAGAGCGTGGCACATTGGCAGAGAATTTCTCTGTACATGGTTAAAAGGGGATAAAAAGTGGCATCATAAACATCCTCAGACTTTCACTTCTTCAACATGGTCGACAAAACTGGCAAAAAAAATCATGAATGTTTAGAAAAAGTTTCCTCAAATTCCTGCTCGACAGTCATGACTGAAAAACAAACAAAAAATACATGCATAAATAAATGTGCTTTAGCATCTTCCTCACCTATAAGTGGCCTCATCATTGGATAATACACTTGCCACACCGTCTCCAATGACATCCTGCTGTCCATGTAAATAGCTCCAGCTAGCGACTCAAA
Source organism: Sebastiscus albofasciatus (assembly GCA_916701655.1). Lineage (NCBI taxonomy): Eukaryota > Metazoa > Chordata > Actinopteri > Perciformes > Sebastidae > Sebastiscus > Sebastiscus albofasciatus. Next base: position 93,142 of record CAKAOI010002277.1, read on the forward strand.
GATATCCCCCATGGCCTTAGGGACCTCGATGTCCTCCTCCTTCTCCTCATCTTCTTCAGAGCGTCGCAGCTGGTTGACAAAACACACAGAGTTGTTAGCTGATGACATCATAACACAAACACACACACAAAATCTAAATGTATGTGGTAGAGCTTGCTAAAAAAAACCATTCTAAATTTCAAATGTTAAAGGGACTATTTGTAACTTTCAGAAATGCTTGTTAACAGCGACACCTGTGGCCGTTAAGTCAATGAAAGTCAGCGTCGAGCTTGTGCTCGCTCTAAATATACCTGAACGAGCATCGCTCAACACAGTGAGGAGACACACGTCAGCTGAAAGCACAATATCACTCTATATTTCAGCTGCTTGGCAGTAATGTTAGCTGACCAGACCAAGATCTCTCCATGAACATGATTTAGATCTGATCCTAGTGTTGGCTTTTCCTGTCTCAGCGCAGGCTGAGACAGTGGGGCTCTGCAGCATGTCTCCCTGTTCTCTCCGACCGCAGCCGGAGAGAACAGGGAGACACCGGCACCCGGTAGGTAACAAGACGATAACGTTACTCGCTGAGGAGCTCCGTCACTTCACAAGACACGGGAAACCTCTGTTGGTCTGGAGGAGCTGCAGCAGTTATTTCTGCACAAACGTCCTCTGTACATTCACTAGATATTCTCAGAGCTAAACTAACTCTTCTGCAGTGTGGAGTGAGCGCGCGTTCACGTCTAGAGGTGGAGCGAGCTGAGCGAGAACACGTGCGCTGTCTGAGTGAAGGCAGGCAGGCAGAGGAGGAGAGGCAGCGGCTACACACAAACGCGCATATGCGAGCGCGCATGTGTCCCGACCCGCTAAATTTATACGCTTAAAAAGTTACAAACAGTCCCTTTAATGATTAGGAGCTTTACAAAAAGAGTTTTCGAATCCAAACAATCGACCGCCTTTCTGTTAAACATGATGATGTATTTTGTGGGAGGAGCGAAGGTTTGAGGCCGAATAATTCTCTGAACACGTTAGCTAACGCTGGCTAGCAAGTTTTGTTGGCATGTGATGGAAGAGTGCTGCTGAATGCAATGCAGGTTACAATTCAATTAAATGTGCAGACTTTGAACCAAAACATGTCATAAGAACTTTTTTAAGTGTATTTCACTATTGAAAAAGGTACATTTTTTATATTGAAATTCCCTTGGAAATTTCCCGACCCTTTGCAACTCTAAACGCGCCCAATGTAGACAGTCAGTGTGTGAGTCTGGGTTTTAATGCATTCTTTAAATTATATGAAAACAATATGTTAAGTTGCTCTTTAAACCTTTTTTTTTTTTTTTTTTTTTTTACAAAATAAGAAATATGAGCCTACGGACATTCTCAGCTGTCAGACTCTACACTACCTGCTGCATTAGCAGCTTCATCATGCTATTGCTAGTATTATTTGATGAATAGTGAGCAGGATAGTGAGTGAACAGTGAGTGGCACCATATTACTGCAGCATATTCCTTTATTTCTTTCAGCTGTATTGTCAGTATGTGCCTGCTGTCCCTCAGGCATACGAGTACCTCTCCAGAACGAGAGGAGATCTGGTGCCAAGATAGCCATTTCCAGGCAAATTAAATCCAACTGCATTTTTCTCTTCAGTGCTGAAATCACTGGAATATGAAACAGATTCATAGAAGCTGACAGCCTTGATATTCAGGCAGATCTTTTTTGAACACTGACTATTATTTTAGGGGGGAAAAAAAAACTCCCAACAGCAAAGATTAGGTTTCTTCCTACAGGGCTTTGTTGTTCAGTACTGATGCTAGAAACAGGACTCACCTCGGAGTCCATGCCTTGCATCTCGTTCTTCTCCAGCTGAAACTGCACAAAGTCGTCGATGACGTGGAAAAGCTCGGGCGAGATGGCCTTGAAGTACTTGTGGTAGTCGTACTTGACGGCCAGAGAGGCAAAGATGGTGTTGTTGACGAGCGCTGAGCGCAAGTCGGTCAGCACGCCGGGAGAGTGCTGCCGCGGGTCTTCATAAAGGTGCTTTGTTATGAGGTAGTCTAGAATTGCATCACCAAGGAACTCCAGCCGCTGGTAACAATCTGAAGAGAAACAGTCAGACATGTGGGTAGGTGGAATTTAAATGCATTCAGGCATTAACTAACAATGGATCAAACGATCAAGTATTATCAGAGAGGTATCACAAACTACTGAGCTCCAGCACCAGCTATTCAGAAAGAAAAGTCCTTTCTGAGTTCTTAATAACTTCTAGCTAGTTTCAAACAAATGATTTATTAAATTTAATTGGGTTGCAAAATAAAAATAAAAATAGTCTTTCCCTCGTTGTGTATACTCGCACTCATAAACGTGTGTTTGGCACAGAGCTTATTTTCTGCAATAATCCAAAAGCCAATGGAACAATCCCATCGGCTTTTTGCTGAAGGAACCAGGGCGATGCTAACTTCCTGGTTGGCCTACAGAAATACGTCATCCCTGGAGCACTCTATTGTCCCTAATGCTGTTCTGTTGACCATGTAAACAGGCAACATGTTAGCTTTAACTACTTCATGTGATAATACACCGATCAGCCATAACATTAGTACAGTATGGGCACCCTGACCGGTCTGCAGCTACGCAGCCCCATACGCAACAAACTGCTCCTCACTGTGTGTTCTGACACCTTTCTATCAGAACCAGCATTAACCTTTTCAGCAGTTTGAGCTCCAGAAGCTCTTCTATTGGATCAGACAACACGGGCCAGCCTTCACTCCCCACGTGCATCAATGAGCCTCGGCTCTGACCATGTCGCCGGTTCACCGGTTTTCCTTCCTTGGACCACTTTTGTCACTCACATCCTTACGCTGGCCCATTTCTTCTGCTCCCAACACAAAGTTCAAAGTTCAAAATGTTCACTTGCTGTCTGATATATCCCCCCCACTGCCAGGTGCCATGGTAACCAGATAATCAATGTTATTCACTCCACCTGTCAGTGGTCATGATGTTATGGCTGATCGGTGTATATCAGTGTTGTTTTTACAGCTCGTTCTGTTGCCACCCCCCAAAGTGGGCAAAAGATTTATTGCAGCTTTGAATGTCAGTAACATTAAATTGAGTTCCTATTCTATGGAGTCGCATGTGCAGAGCTGAGTAGCGTTCCAGGGTCAAATAACATGCACTGATCAATAAGGACGGACGGATTCTATTGTCAGTCACATTGCATTGAATCTAAATAAACAGTTTTCATCATTTATAAAAAAAGAAGTAATATGTTTTCCCCCAGATGATACTTCTAATTCCCAAACACATTATTCTGAACCATACAGTGAACAATGATAAAAACTCTCCTGATGCTGTGAGGTGAAGTCTGACCTGTAATGGTGTTGTAATGGTAGGAAGCGTGGGTGAAGGCTTGCAGAAGGTAAGCCTTGTTCTGAAAGGTGTAGTTGATCTTTCTTTCGAAGTTCTCGAAGCCGGAGATGAGGTGGTTGAGAGTTCGCTCTGCGTCTGGATGGTCCAGCAAGCAGCGGGGAGGGATCTTCAGCCAGCCGTAGCACAGGTCGATGGCTGTGATCTGACAGCTCTGCACCAATGCTGCCGTCAGGGTCCCCCTCTCCAACGGTAACACCTGTTGGCATCAGAAAACAACTCTGAATACCTGTGGAAACCCGCTGCTGATGGCTGGGGGAAAAAAGTAGTTTTGGAGGAGCACCTCCATACATGCTTATCATGCCCGTGGCATTGACGGAAATAGAAATCGTTGGCGGTGTTATTACCATCAGATTGTTTCACCACGGTATGTATGTATACCGGCACATCTCTGATGACGGCTCACCTCAGCACCACGTGGCTAAAGTGGGCTATATTGTGCAAGTGAAAAGACGCTGTATAACATCTGCATTCATTATGTTTCTTATGTTTCTCTTTTTTCAATGAATCTCTTTTCATTTGTCACTTGCCGATATAGAGAGGTGAAGTCCCGCCCCTTCCAGTGGACCACCATGGGACCTTATTTCGGAAAAAATATGTACGTAGTCAATGGAAAAATATTTTTTCGATACCGTTTGAGTTGCGCCATGAATCACACATGTAACGTTTGTGAGTTTAACACATCATTTTGCAAGTCAAGAAAGTCTCAGTTTGTTGGTTGTTGTTTCAGACTGTGAAACTACGTAATTAGAAAGACGACACACCCCAAAGTGTGGTAGTGACGTCTCTCTCTCTCTGAAGCTATGATGTCTGTGTGTTTCCTACTGGGATGAACTCACACCAGCAACAGGTCTGATCCTTCTTTCTCTTCCTGACTGATATAAAGACCAGGAGTCTCTGATAAAACACATCAGATCAGATAACTTTACATCTGTGCGTGGTCATAGCTATGTTAGCTAGCTAGCTAGTGTTGTGCAAGACGAGAGACGGAGTTCACTGAGCGGTTTCTCACTAACCTAAATGATACTACGACAAACTGAGACTTTCTGGACTTGCAAAATGATCTTTTAAACTGACAAACATCATCTGTGTGATTCATGGAGCAATTCAAACAGGATCAAACAAATATTTCTCTCTCTCCGTTGACTACCGTTCATATTTTTTTCTGAAATAGGGTCCCATTGGGTCCACCGGACTTCACCTCTCTACAGTATATTGTGCTGACCCAATGTATCATTGCTGAATCAGGGAATACTGAGACAGAACAGTGTGGGAGTCCTCACTCACCTTCAGGCCCAGTGAGCAGAGGAACATCTGGGCTGCTCTTTCTCCACAGCTGGTCAAGTAGCAGCCCAGCAGAGCCTCCACGCAGTCGGCGATGCTCTTGTCGGCGATGCACTGCTCCGTGTGCAGGTCGTAGGAGATCGACTGCTTGCCGAGCTCCGCGCCGCAATTCTCCTCCGACGGATTCCAAAAACCCACCACAAAGTCGTCCTCCTCTCCGGCCTTACTGGGATCCAGGTAGCACATGGCGTCCCACGAGCTGTAGTCAAACTCCTCGGCAGAGGGCGTGCTGGGCGCCGGCTCCGAGGGGTAGTGGGTTGTATGTGTGGGATGGAGGGGCTTCTTGGGGGCCTTCCACTCGTACGGAGCGTCCGTGGCGGGGGAGGAGGCCGAGGCCGGGGTGAGGGAGGGAGGGAAGCCGCTCAGAGAGATCTTTTTACCGAACGCACCGGATCCCAACAGCATGTTGTCAATGAACTTGATGTGTTCTTTGTAATACTCCAAATCGTCCTCCATGTTGACTTCATCTTTTGGCTCGTCCTTCAACATCAGCTCACCGTCCTCATCCACCTCCTCGACCTCCTCGTCATCCTCATCATAGTCATTCCCAGCCTCGCCGTTGGCCAGAAGCTCCTCTTTGGCCTGGATGATGGACGCAAACAGAGAAAGCAAGAGTTAAAAGGAAATCCTAAAGAAGTAGTCATGATTAAAAACTGGCCTAGAGAGTCATTGTTAGGTATTTAGGTGTCTCCATTAAGATGAACCTTCCTGACAGGGTCTGAAATTCACATTTTTTACTGTCTACCACTGTGGCAGGCAAGAATATCTCTTTTGTCTGCCACTTTTGAAATCTCTGCACTAAATGAAGGAGTAACATTTTAGATCTGATGTCATTCGATGTTCGATATATTTTTTACACAAAAGAACATTATATGCACGGTAAATTCCAGTGTTCAAATTACACCGTAGCTTCTGGAGGAGCCCTATTTTCCGGGGGTGAGAGGGTACTGTGCTGTACTTTGTTACTGTCATCTATAGTGGTTATTTGCATTAAAACAAAATTCAAATGATTAGGAAATTAATTATTGTATTTTTATCTAAATTTGCTTTGATTTAAAAAAAATCTTGCCATCAGTAATTTTAGTGTTGAGGCTGCTTAGAGCTAACAGTAGTGTTAGGAAGTTCAACAGTTCATAATTCCCTCTCTGTTATCTATTTTATATTACTGTGAAAACATCTCCTTCAAAACAACCGGATTTAATCAAGTTACTCGCCAAAAACTTAATTTTACAAGATTACATTTGAACGCGTTATGATAAAGGTAGAATTTACCTTACCTTCGCCCAATACTCATTTTTACTGAAAAGAGCTTGAACGCATCATAATATAACCTCTGTTTGATTCGCCTGACTAAATGAGATTCAATGCGGGTGCTTCTCGACTGATGCCTCTAATCATCAACATTTAGGGGGGCAGCAGTTCTAATAAGCATTTCATCACACAGCAGGGATCACGTATTTAATGAGTGAGGCAATCGTTCAAACAGTCATCTAGTAACTAGAGCTGAAACTATTGTTGATTCATCAAATAGTCAACTGACATTAAATCATTTGTAATGGACCATAGTTGATCCGTAATTTGTACGGAGGTTCAGCATGCATGTGAACTTCAGATTAATTACACAGTTTACCATCACAGTGCGAAAAAAAGTTTTATTGCCCATCGTAACGCTTTCTAGTCGCCAATCGCTGATTATTCTACAATGTGAACAACGAATAAAGGTTGAAATCAGCAGGACGAGAGCTAGTCACGAGAGCTGGTCAGCAAAAATGAAGGCGAAGGTAAATTATAATGCTGTCATGATGTGTTCAAATGTAATCTTGTAAAATTTAGTTTTTGGCAAGAAACTTTAATAAATACAGTTGTTTGAAGATGTTTTCACAGCAATATAAAATCGATATTAGAGAGGGAATTATGACCTGTTTAAAGAGGACATGTGCTTATTTTCAGGTGCATACTTGTATTTACATACAACATACTTTATCTTCCTAGCAGTGTATAATATATAATTAGAACTACCTATGCAAAGAATTATTTTTATAAATAAAAATCCAATCATTTATTTCCTGATCAGTTGAATTGTGTGTTTTTAATGCAAATAGCCACGATAGAGGACTATAACAAAGGAAAAGAGTAACAATTAGAATTGACGGTTTACACTGATTGTTCGGCAGATACGGCTCATCAACAATCGCCATCAGTATCAGCGGCAAAAAACGTGAGCGGGGCATCTCTTAAAGTTAGATTTGCTCCCTTTTTTCCTGCTGATCCGATCCGTGACTCATAACCGTGACACGATTCGAACAGTGAGTTTTGTGATCTGTTGCACCCCTAAATTTGATAACCAATTCAGACACTGTGCGGTTCCACCTTCTCCAATCTGAGGATTTGCTGCTTTTCTGGGTTTTATATGATTGTAAACTGAATATCTTTTGGACCGTTTGGAACGTCTTCACATTTGGATTATTTTTTTGGATCCCTCACACTGATTTGTTTTTGTCTGAGTTTGTAGCCGGGGCATCTGAAGACACAGAGAGTCGAAGTGGGCGATGGAGTTAATATCCAATATCCATCGCTGTATTTGGAATTTCATATAATGTCAAATCCAATATTGTCATTAATCAGTCCTTCTTCAGCATTACCCACAATGGTCTGATGCTCCCAGAGATCCAAAGACATTAAAAAGATAGCTACGATGGAATTGACTGTAGGTGAAAATCTGTCAGTTGATTAAACTTTTATCACCATCTCATGGTATGCATCATCATATTACCCAACACCCTACTACAGTATGGAGGACGGAACCTGCCAAATTTCAAAATAAATAAATGACTCGATAAATAAATAAAAGTCATTAAATGTCACAAAAAATAATGTTAAAAATAAATGTTACCATTAATCAGTTGATAAAATGTGACATAAATTGATATTTCTGTTTTAATTTGCTTCTTTATTTATTTATCTTTGTATTAATTCCCTTACTTATTTACTCTTCTGGTTAATTTACCCTTTTTTTATTTATGTATTTATTTTACAATTTTTAAAATCAACTTGTTTATTTTTGCATTTATTTATTAATTTATTTATACCTGCATTTATTATTTATTTATTTAAATGTATGTATTTATTTATTTATTTATTTATGCATGATTTTCCCTTTGCATTCCCTTTTCATTTCACCCCTTATGTATTTACACAAACTTATTTATTTCTGTATTTTTTTCTTTACACATTTCTTTTTACATTTCTTTATGCATGTCTGCCTCATTATGCAAACGAGGGAGCTGTCACCTGACATGATTTTACATTCATTATATTATACTGTATGTCGGAGTAGAGTCAATGGCAAGACACAAACATGTTGTGTTGCCAGACAAGGTGGAAGCCTGCCCTCTAGTGGCCTGACAACATCACAACACTGACAACATCCATGACAGAAATGAATGTGCTATATTGTGAATGGCCTGCCACCAAGCACAAGCATTCTCTCAAGCTTAGGTCTAACACTTAGAAATAACTCTAATTTAATCCACCCCTTTAAAGAAGAACAATGTCCTCAGTCAGTATAAAGTGAGAGAGAGAGGCAGGAAGTCCACTGACCTCTTCTGAATCCAGTTTGTCCGTGCTGCTCCTGTCCTGGTTGACCACGTAGCCAGGAGGCAGCCAGTTGACGGGGGGGTCGAAGATGGACACCACCATCCTGCTGGGGAGCCCCTTCTTCTTCCCCAGACGGTACAGGTTACAGTTGCTCACCTGGACATGGGCACACCAAAGAGGATGAGTCGAGACCTGCGCTACTAATTCACACTTAGATTGTTGGAATTCCCTCAGTCACGCTGCTCTAAATCATTTAGAGTTGGTTCATAAGGCAGCTGACAGGCTGTGAACTACAACTAGTCGGTCCCACATTACCCCCGTTCTTGCGTCCCTCCGTTGGCTTTCTGTAAAATTCACTATAAACTACAATATCCTGTTGATTACATATATGATCGCCACGTTCCTCATTCTGCTTCTCAGCCTTGTGTCAATCCCCCTGCTCCAACAGCAAAACAAAAGGTAATTGTGCCTTTAGCCCCAACCCTCTGGAATCATCTTCCCTGACCTATCAGAGCTTCTGAATCTTCGTACTGTTTTAGGGTGCTTTCACATCAGGGACCTGGGCCCGCATCCGAGTACACTTGTCCTCCAAAGTCCAGTTCGTTTGATTAGTGTGAACGCTCCGTACCGTACTCAGGCACAGCTCGTCGATCCGTACCCGAGTCCACTTGAAAAGGTGGTCTCAGGCACGGATCATGTGTACTCAGGTACGGTTCGCATCAGGTGTGAAAGCCGACTGTACCGAAACACGGAAGTGGACCGTTGGTTAACTTGAGTAACTTTAGCAGTCAGCGAGTAGTTTTGAAAGGGCAGGCTTTTTTCAACGCCGCCTGTCTCCTCCGAAATCTGTATACAGTCTACAGAAAACAGTTTCATATCTACAGTACGTCTGTATCTGCGCGTAGCATGCGCCGATCTCATCCTCTGAGCTGTACGGCCGTGGGTGATAAAGCAGAAAGGCAGGCGAGAGGTTCCTTAAAATATAAACGATAGGAGGTGACGGGTTCGGCCGATGTTTGCTATTTTATTTAATTGATTTGATGGTCTACCTTCGAAGAACGAGAGACGCTCAGCTGCTCAGCGGACAAAGAGAGAGACAGCAGGGGGGGAAACAGTGTGTAGAACGGCATAAATTCACAGCAAACTCAACCAAACCGAGGTGATTGTTGGAAAGACATAGATGATGACGAAAGTGTACTCGGGTACGGAACTACTTTACTAATGTGAAAGCAGAGGGGGGTGGAGGGGGATTCAATCGTACTCAGGCACGGAATGTATCCATCGTATCTAATATGAAAACACCCTTAAGCTGCTTCTAAAAATCCATTAAATCCATTCCATACTTTATAGGCAAGCCTTGTTATAGATCTCCATCCCTGTCTTGTGTAGGGATGCACCGATTTAGCAGCCTAACATCATTATTGGCCGATATTCTCCTTGTTGACTGCCATTGGCCTGTTGGCAAATAAGGTGACATTCGCCATTTCTTGACATTCAATGTTGATCTGTTGTGTTGCATCAATTTTGCACCTGCTGAATGTCGTGTTGGTAATTCTCGGACAAAAGTAACCGGCTGCTGAATTCAGTGAAGAAGCCACCAGCTGGACACAATTCGGGCGCCGTGCGCTGCGCACGTGTGTTTGTTTACCAATACAAGTGAAAGAAAAAGCCGTCCGTCTCGGTCTCCGTTCTTAAAAAAACAATCACTATGGTCTGGATGGGAATGAACCTCGCATGTGCCTAATATAAGAGGCCTGTCAGTCCAACGAGGGGTGACGCAGTACCCTAGTACATTACGGTGGGAACATCCTCCATGTCGTGCAGCCCGTGCAGCAATCCAGCCCCGGTCACAACGTCGCAGTCCCGTTGTTCTCTCGGACGAATAAAAACGTGCTAAAATGTGAGGGCGTTTGCTTCATTGAGATGGTTTCAGTGTTAACCTGTAAAAGTATGGAATCTCAATGACAACAAATTAACCAACTCCATCTGCTGATGAAGGCCACACAATAAGGATGAAAGCTCCTAAAAAACAAAGTAAGGATGACCTTGGAAATAGCAGCTTAAACTGGAATATACTTTTTCATTTATGTAATTGTGTCTTATACTGTATCTCTGTGTGAATGTCATTGTAGTCACCTACTGCAAGACTTTAAAAGAGCCAACATCATATTTCTACAACTTCAGCATTCATAGAAGCAAGAAAATGTCTTCAAACTGTCAATTCTGACCACAATTGCAATTTGACTTATGATGCTGCATCGTCCTTATAAGAAGTCATGAACTGTCTCACCTTCTTGCTGCGCATGTAGCTGAGACGTCCCTCGTGAGCGTCGGGGTAGGTGCAGAACAGGTATGTGGTGATGGCGTGCTTGAGGAAAGAGTCTCCGAGCATCTCCAGCCGCTCCAGGTTGAAGCCGTCGCTGGCGTTGGATAGGGTCAAGGCCTGCAGGATGAGACCCGGGTTGGGCCCCAGGCTTTTGGGGGAGTCTCCTGCCTGGGCTCTGGGCTGGGGGATAGCGGCAAGATGGGGAGAAGGTGCTGTGGGAGCACTGGGACCCGTGGCTGCCCGACTGCAGACTGAGGTAGCTTTATTTGCGTGGTCTGAGGTCCTCCCTGGCGTACATTCATCACTAGGCTGTGGAGGACTGGAGCTGGGCTTCTTCAAGCTGTGAGAGGGCTGCACAGGAACTGAGGTAGTGGTTTGTATTGATTCAGGACTCTGCAGCCCAGGGGAGCTGGGCTGGGAGCGTTGGCAATTGTCATGTTGGTGAAGGTGCTCGTGGTGGTGGCCGTCGTCATCGCAGTCGCTGACTAGGGCAGTGCCATTGGTTAGGTTCCTCGTGCATGTGGCTTCTCCGGGCTCAAGGGCCCTGAGGGGCCCCTGCTCGGGCAGGGAAGAGTGGTGACTGCTGGGACGTGTTAGGGAACTGGGGTCAGGCGTTACAGTCTCTTGGTGCTTACAGTGAGCCTCATCATCCTCGCTGCCGGAGTCAGGACAGGAGATGAAGGTTTTGCTGTCGATAGATCTCTTCCAACCAAAGTCCAGGTTTGGATACCTGCCACATACACACCAGCTATACATTAGAATGTTGGGAAACTGTTTTGGGTACGTTTACACACAATTGATCGAAATCTGAAGAGACCGCAAACATCAGCAATTATATTTGTCATGTCGACAGTGGTTCAGGTGTGTTTGGATCTGTCTGGATCTTCCTGCCTGCTAGGGCTGTCAAAACTGGCCAAAAATGACATTTGAATATTTATTCTAAAAATACACATACTGTGCGTTCAAACTATTCAAATATCTATTTTTGCGCATTACGTCCATGACACCGTGTCGTCACTGACGCAGCGAGTGATCACACTGTACAGTCCGCTCGTCAGCCACGACCTGAGTGATCACACTGTACGGTCCGATCATCAGCCACAACCTGAGTGATCTCACTGTACGGTCCGATCATCAGCCACAACCTGAGTGATCACACTGTACGGTCCGATCATCAGCCACGACCTGAGTGATCACACTGTGCGGTCCGATCATCAGCCACGTCCTGAGTGATCACACTGTATGGTCCGCTTGTCAGCCACAACCTGAGTGATCACACTGTGCGGTCCGATCATCAGCCACGACCTGAGTGATCACACTGTATGGTCCGATCATCAGCCACGACCTGAGTGCTCACACTGTACGTGTAAAATAGAAAAAAAAAAAAAAAAACACGGCCGGTCGGCTCCTGAGGGTCGTTCTGGCTGTTGACAGATGTAACTAAAGATTGGTTTGAAAGCTCCGAGGCAGGTAAAGTGTGTTTACTAGCAGAGGTCTGTACAGGTCACAATGCTAACAAGGCAGAAACACGCAGCCTGGATCATCTGTGCAATCCAGTCTGCTGAAACGTCTAAAAAAAAAAAAAAGAGACAGCGGCGTAACGTTATATGGACGCGCAGGTGGCAAGGTAGACGTGGACGGTGTGGCTTGTCCATTTTGCAGAGAGAATTGGAGGTAAGCTAGCTACGTTTTACTAGCTATATCTATTGTAGCCTACATTGTTATCTTGATAGCGACGCTCTGGTTACTGTAAAAACAGTAGAAAAAAAGGCACTGACATTGGGGAATCGTCTTGTGGCTCTGCTTCAACTGTGCGAGAGCGTGTGGTCGGCCGACCAAAATTTCTGACATGTCAGAAATTAATCGTCCGACGGACGGTCGGGAGGAGTTAATCGGTCCTCGATCCCCCCGTACACTGCACCGCAAACAACGCACGACAAAGCTGAAATTCGGTCTGACTCTAAAATGAGTCGTGCGGCTGAAAATTCAGGCAAGACACGGGCTAAAATCGTACAGTGTATGCCCAGCTTTAGATTATGCATGAATAACCTGCAGGCAATTGCAGTGTTAGAGTACAATGGTGTTAGACCATTGTTCCATTCTTTAAGGAAAGTCCTGATTCAGCAAAGGGAATAACTGACAGTGAAACATTGAAAACTCCTGTGTTGTGTTAGTGTGTGTGTATCAGGGACCTGAAGTCGGGGGGAAGGGTCTGGGCTCCCACTCCAGCTTCACTGGCTGTCTGGGCTCTGAGCTCCTCAGCGGTCAGAAGGCAGTGGAGGCGGTAGAGGATGCTGGGCAGACACACGGCTTTCCTCCACAGGGAGGCAGGGATGGGGTGGATGGCACACAGCTCTGGAACCAGGATCTGACAACAACACAACACTGTTTAGACAGGACTGTTACAGTACACCATGTATGGAAGATGACGTGGCTGAAACTCATTTCTGTGATTGTTTTTTAAACGCGAGAAAATCCGATAGACTCCTTTACCATTGTCAGTAGACGAGTTAAGTCAAGTCAATTTATCTATGTAGCCCAATATCACAAATCAGCCTCAGGGGGCTTGACAATCTGCACAGCATACAACACCTTCCTGTTACTTATTCAGTCTCTCTTCAAACTCGGTGCCGACTAATTTAGAACAACGTTCGAGTGCCGCTCAGACGGAGACCGAGGCCAAGATACATATATCACGATATAGCATGTTTCCTGGTAACTCCATAAATAGTCTATATGAAATAGACACATAGGAAAACCAATTGTTATTTACTTCCTGTGTGAATTAAATATTTGAGAAATGAATGAGTATTTTCTAATTTTAAGCACTTGAGTGCAAAATGAACTGAAGTGAAAATTACAGAGAGAAAAAGAAACAAATACAGTATAGGGCCAAAGTGCAAATGTACGACGGAGTATTAGGGTCACTCTGAGGGAAAACAAAATCTGAGAATTCCAGAATAAAGTCATAACTTTACCAGAAAAAAAGAAAACACGTATAATTACTACTTTATAACATTAGGACTTTTTCCTCGTAAACCTGTGACTTTATTATCATAATATTAAGATTTTTTTGTCATAAACTTCTGACTTTATTCTCATAATATTACAACTTTTTTTCTCATAAACCTATGACTTTATTTTCATAATATTATGACTTTTTTTCTCGTAAACCTATGACTTTACTCTCATAATATTATGAATTTATTCTCAAAATATTATGACTTTATTCTTCAAATCTCAGATTTTTTTTTTCTCTCAAAGTGGCCCTAATACTCCGTCGTACTGTTGTACCATAGACCTACAACAATGATAAATAAAAATTAAAATGTAAACAAAAAAAACAGTTATTCATTTCCATTTTTAAAAATCCACAGGGAGCCACTGGAGAGGAGCTGAAGAGCCACATGTGGCTCCGGAGCCGCAGGTTGCAGACCCCTGGCCTATATAGCAGTAGAAACAACACAGAAAAATATACAGCATATGATAGACATTTTTAGATTGTTTTGACGATACATATCGTCATATTGCCCGACATTAAACTGTCGGCTGGTTGTTTGTGTACAACGCACATAGCTGGCCGGAAACAGGAAACAGTCTTCAAACTGCCGTAAAAAACCCAAAAGACGCAAACTGTGAATGTGCTGCACACATGTCCAAAGAACGCTCCTATAACCTGAACTGAATAATACCAGCATATCACACATATCTTAATCCAAAAATGCTCCATTTAAATAAGGCTTATTCAGAAAATCCAAACATATGATGTTTACGTGACCGTATCAAATTTGGAATATTGTCATATTGGGAATAACAGTGGAATATCAGTGTGCATGTAAACACAGTCATTGCTACCATCAGTGTGACCACAGACGCAGCCGTTACCTGTTTGTTCTGCAGACTCTCCCACTTGGCCTTCCTCTTCTCTGCACTGCTGAGTGGCAGGGCTTTGCCCTTCTGGTTCAGGTGACGAGGGGTTAACAGGTTCAGTCTGAGAGCACAAGAGAACAAGAGCCTCAACATCCACCTGTCCAACTCCAAATACACATGCATGTACAAATGCTGTCATTGACATTCTAAAAAGGCAAAACCAAGGTTCAACGACTGACTCAAAATATTCTGAAAACCTCTTTAAAAGAGTACTCCACCGACTCACTGTCAGACTCACAATGGACAGTAAAAGAAAAGGATAAAATGGCAGAATCAGAGAGATCGTCTTTTTTATTCCTTGTATTCGTCTTCCTTGTCAAAACCTGATGCTTTTCAGAAATTACCCACAATGCAACTGGACTGCGATCAGTTCGGTGGGAGATTCGCAATATCGATAAGAAGTGAAAGTCAATTGTTCGTTTCCGTTGTAACGTCAGCGCCCAGCAGCAGAGCTACGCCTCCACCATTTTGGACTGAAAGCGACTACCGGACGCCAGTAAAACGTCCGCCTACAAAGAGTTGTACAAAAGTAAAACTAAATTATTTCTATTGTATTGTCATAATTAATGTCTCTACTGAAATGTCCTGTGTTGAACAATGAAAATATTTTAAAAAATGCATGCTATTATAACTAGTTACTTGCTTACTTACTTATTTATTTATTTATTAACATTTTTGCCCAAAGCATAAAGTGAGTGATGGACATAAATGGAAGTTAGAAAAATCCAGCTCACAGATTTTGAGAACAATCTCAAACTTTTTCATGTCAAGATTCCAAAATGGAGTCCAATAGACCACAGACCACAGATGTAGAAGAGGTTGTGTCCTGTGCTTTTGTGTTACAGCTACATTAAATTCTGTTGATGTCATGCTACTAGCGCTACTAGCTACTGGCCGATAGCCGGTTATTTGGGAACAGAGACGTTAATACATCCACCATGGTACAGGCTGACAGCATACAGCCCATGGGTGTATTGTAAGATAATAAAAGTGATGAATTACAGCCTATATATCCATTATTACGGCCACATACAGCTAGCAGGAAGCTAGCGGAACCCGATATGTCATATGAGCGTGCAGGGCGGTGCAGTCCCGTGGGTCTGATGACCGTTCATTATGGCGAAGAAAATAACTCTGGATTCAGCTGTTAGTTCATTTCTACTGCAACGCTACCTAGCGGCTGTTGTCAAAAAAGCACCAGAGTTTCGTCTCTTTGCTTCTGTACTCTTTGATTCGGACGTGTTTATGCTAGTTAGCTGCTAATGTAGCCTGCAGCATTAATGAGCAACTTGTAGTCTTCAGACCTGGCCGACACTGACTCAAGTGACATCACTTCAGGACATTTAACAGACTTCACGCAGCTCCCTCTGGAGATACTAAAGGCTTCATACATATAGAAGTAGGACTCCCTAACACCTGGAAACACACTTTGATGTGCAAAACTGGTGGACATCGTGTAAGATCTGTTCACTTGCACAAACTCAGCAAAAAAAAAAAAAAATGACACAAAATACAAGAATTAAGTTTGAGATTTTGAAAATTCCTATCAGTTGAACTATCACACGCGGGGTTACAGCTACATTGAACTGTCTGGATGACTGTGCTGCTGACCTGGAGGAGGTGTGGTCTACGTCCAGAAGCGGCTGGTTCAGGTTGGACAGGTCCAGGTTGTACTTGGTTTTGTAGTACTCGGCAAATGTCTCGTACTCTGGTGAAGGAAACTTACTGAGCGGCGTCAAGTCTGTGTACACATCAGCAACGTAGAAGCGGTGAGGCTGGTCGAAGTTACGATACCTGGGAGAGGAGCAGTGGGACAGTCATTATGGAGCTCAAACTGCCTTTTCAGCTGTTTGTTCCTCATACATCAGAAGCATTTATATTATGGGGGTGTCACGATTGGATTTGATTTTCAATTTAAACATACCATTGTTGGACTATGGAGTCTTGATTGGTAGAGATCAACAGATCATTGCTTTTATGTCCTAAAAACTGTCATTTACACTTTCAAATTCTTCTTTAAAAACAGAACTGAACTCCTTTTTTATATAGAAAGTGTTTCGAATATTAGACTACAACAGTCTACAATATAAAAAGCTGCAAAAGCTTCTCAGTACATAATCATTACAAAAACAAAACAGAAATCCTTCTGCAGTGCATAACAAGTGAGCTGTAATCTACAAAAATACAGTTTTGTTGTGATCTACTGTCATGTTCGTTTCTCTCCTCTGATCAGTTTGTGGGGGTCGAGGGCGGTGGAGGAGCTTTGGACAGTTTGTGTGCGCTGAGAGACGACACTCGTCAGTCCCGCTAGCTTGTTGCTCTCGCTTCCAATATCAGCTGCTCTGTTTCAACAACGTTGAGTTGAAAAAAACCTGCCCTGTAGGCTGAAATTAAACCGTGGTGTTGTTCTGTCGGGAGATGCAGTGACTTAACGTTAAACCAAGTAAGAGTAGAAGAGCTATGATGATTAAGGAAACAAACTAACTAACTAACTTGATAAAGTAGCCGCTAGGCCAGGAGTCAGCAACCTTTACTATCAAAAGAGACATTTTAGGCAAAGAAAAAAAAAAAATCTGCCTGGAGCCGCAAAACATTTGAGCATTGTGATAAAGGGAATACAGTTTATAGTCTGAGTATATAATATATCAGTCTAATGCAGTGTTGGGCCTAGTGCAAATGTACGACTGAGTATTAGGGCCACATTGAGGGAAAAAAAATCTGAGATTTCGTAATATTGCGAGAAAAAAGTCATAACTTAATGAGAAAGGAAGTCGTAAACTTAATGAGAAAAAAAAGAAAGTAACGCGTAAATATTACTACTTTATAATATCATGACTTTATTCTCATAATACTATGACTTTTTTTCTCGTAACCCTATGACTTTAATCTTGTAATATTATGACTTTAATCTCGTAATATTTTGACTTTATTCTTGTAATATTACGACTTTATTCCCAAAATCTCAGATTTATTTTTTTTCCTCAATGTGGCCCTAGTACTTCGTCGTACCGTTGTACCATAGACCTACAACAATGATAAATAAAAATGAAAATGTAAACAAAAAACAGTTATTCATTTCTATTTTTATAAATCCACAGGGAGCCACTGGAGAGGAGCTAAAGAGCCGCATGTGGCTCCAGAGCCGCAGGTTGCAGACCCCTGCACTAGGTTAATTCATGCAGTGTAAAATGTCATAGGCATGCAGGAAGTACCCTGAGTATCGTAGCAACGGGGCGGCCCACATTTCCCATGATGCCTGCCTAGTCCTAGTCCTAGTGTGCTGTGTAGTGTTTGTAATGTAATGTGTCTGTTCAGAACATGGTGGCTTATGTTGGTAATTGTGATTTTTTGTGCTGGTTTGTAGTTTTAACCATGAGTGAGGTGGCTGTTACATTTCTTGAGTCCAGCTGTATTTTCCGTCATACGCACACGAGTGGACGGGGGCGGACAAAAAGAAAATGATCGTTGATCCTGCTTTTGAGCTGCCTGCTTTGAGGTCGGAAGCCAATTTCGGTCGATTTCCGATTTAGAATCGCAATTGCAACACCCCTAATTTATAAACAGTAAAAACATACAGTATGGCACAATGGTACCTTGGAATGATGACAGCATCCTGGTAGTCCTCCAGCTTGAAGTTGAAGGGGTTCTGCTTGGTGTACTGAGTGGTAGGAATGCCAGTGCGGGCCTCAGACCTCTCAATGTCCTCCATGAACTTAAAGTCCATATCTAGTGTGGTGGAGTCGCCAACTGAATGAGCCAATGAGAGAGGATAACGGAAGTAAACTACTGAGCATCCCCACACACCTGGACAAAGTCATCCACCAGGCTTGACAGAGAGAGGGATTATACTCACCGACATTCAGAGGTAGAACGCAGTAAGCCGAGTCAGCCAGCGTGGGCTTGAACTCCAGTGCTGGTTTCTCCAGGCGGAGGATGTGGGAGAAGATGTACTGGTGCAGGCGGGTGATGAGGTCGAGCTGGGCGGTGGTGAGCGTGAAGCCGGACTTCTGCAGCTCGATGGAGATGGTCACCTCGCCCGAGCGGGTGTACACCGGGAAATGGGGGATCTGGACAGAACGAAAAGCTTCAGCTACCATCCATAACATATGATGAGAGGACGGCGCTGGAGACATTTCCTTCTTTTGAGATGTGAATAAAAGAACTAAATTCCTAGAGGTGAAAACATGCGCATTTGGAGGGTATATCCACCTTATTCTCAGGGGCGTTACTGTAGAAATGATTGTGGGCGTAACTTCCGGAGAGGAAGCGGAAGTAGCAGTAAGCTAGTTAGTCCCATAGGCTAACCATAGTGGCTAACCACTTCTTTTGAAGAGTAATTTGACTTCAATTTAGCAAATCCTGCTTTATTTTTAACAGATATTTAACTAATGATAAATTTGCAATTTCGAAAATGTCCTTTTGGAGCTCTGGTACTTGTTGTGCTGTTGGCGGCTGTACTAACAACCAGACAAGGCTAAATGTGTGGCTTCATCAACAGTGTGTTGAACATGCACCCAAAACAGAAAGGGATTGTTGCTGTGACCAACGGTACAGTTTCCATCGCCGACCTACTGACGAGGAATCCAGAAGAATGTGGCTGAGAAACCTAAACTTAAAGAGACCACCCTAAACCCTTTTAGTTGTGTGTGCTCACTTCATTTAGTCGTCAAAAAGCCAACGGAGGAAAACCCGTATCCTACTTTGTGGTTGGGCTACAAGAGTAAGAACAGCAGAGAAGAGACGTCAGGTCCTTAAAAGGACCGACAGCAGAGCCAGGAGAACATCAGCTGTGATTTCATGTGTAGGGAGGACTCGGCATTGTAGCGTTGGTTTAATGACAGACAGTTACTTTCACTATTTTCTGTCCAGTTTAAAATGTAAGGCAGTTTATGGCACGGAGTGCAGGGCAGCATTAGACTAAAAATAGTTTAATTACGGTTATCTGTGTGTAGAAAAAAAACTAAAACTCATTACTGTGGAAGTCCTGATCTGCCTCAGAGCTTTTCAGATTGTTCATCTCTTCACTGTCTGCAGCAACGGAGTCAGTAACGTAGCTAAATATGCTAGTGTAGGTTATCTGAGGCCACTTCTTCATGTC
>CAKAOI010002278.1:0-28959 GCA_916701655.1 Sebastiscus albofasciatus
CATGGGAGTGGGCAAATATGCTGCTTTATGCAAATGTATGTATATATTTATTATTAGAAATCAATTAACAACACAAAACAATGACAGATATTGTCCAGAAACCCTCACAGGTACTGCATTTAGCATAAAACAATATGCTCAAATCATAACATGGCAAACTGCAGCCCAACAGGCAACAACAGCTGTCAGTGTGTCAGTGTGCTGACTTGACTATGACTTGCCCCAAACTGCATGTGATTATCATAAAGTGGGCATGTCTGTAAAGGGGAGACTCGTGGGTACCCAGAGAACCCATTTACATTCACATATCTTCAGGTCAAAGGTCAAGGGACCCCTTTGAAAATGTACATGCCAGTTTTTCCTTGACTTAGCGGAACTTTGGAGCGTTATTTAGCCTCCTTCCCGACAAGCTAGTACGACACGGTAAAAAATCTTTAAATCAGCCAAACAAAGAAATAAAATAGAAACAAAGCTTAATGACAATAAATCTAATTGTAAGAAGTAAGAGGCACAATCGGATTACTAATATAGTCTGCGAATATCAATCATTTAACAAAAGAACTTTGGAGATTCTTGCACAGAGGTTGATATTTTGTGATATGTTCTAATAATGCAAACTGTTGTCTGGACACATTTCTATACATAATACCTGTATATCCTTGCTTGTCACGCCCTATAAACAGTCCACATTAATTGCACTTCAAAAAAGATCCGTATTTATGCAGCTGTTCTAGTCATATACTACTGTAAGTAGACATGTTTTTCTCTCTGCTGCTGCTGCGACCTGTTTTCCTTCAAGCATCTTTATAAGTTAGATTCAAATCAATAAAGTTTGCAAAAGAAAGGATCAACTAACCAGACGGAGGCTTGATGGAGGTGGAGACAGCTCTCCTCTTTTTGCCTTTCTGGCCGTGACGAAGCTCCGTGCTCGACTTTGGCGTCTTCCTGCCAGCAGGCTTTGGAGGCAAAAAGAAGACAAAATACTTTATTATCTTCTGGGTTTTTTGAAATGTCTACACCCTCTCTAGGTCACAACATGTCCAGGTGGAAGATTCCTACTGGTGAAGTACCACTATTCCATGACATCTGTTTGATGTTTGTGTATACTTCATTATCTATGTAACAAAAGGAGAATGTAAGCCCAAACCAGTCTTTACATTTAAATTCATATGTGTAGTATATGTATATCCATATGGAGGGTCAATTATTAAGAGGGGTCAACATTGGATTGCATTTGAATATAAAAAACAGTCCACGAGCGTTATTTAACCTCCTTCATGACAAGCTAGTATGGCACGGTTGGTACCGATGGATTCCATAGGTTTTATAGTTTTGTATGATACCATCATATCTTTACTCTAGCTTTTAAACTGAGAACCATACAACCTAAAAATCACAAGTTGCATTAATAGAACCCATTTTCATTCACATATCTTGAGGTCAGAGGTCAAGGAACCAGTTTTTCCTCGCCAGAATTTTGTGTAACTTTGGAGCGTTATTTAGCCTCCTTCCCGACAATCACATGGTGACATGGTTGGTACCAATAAATTCCTTAGATGTTCTAGTTTCATATGATACCAGTATCTTCACTACCTTTAAAATTGAGAACGCTACAACCTAAAAATCGCAAGTTGCGTTAAAGAAATTATTGATTCTAAAACCAATTTGCATTAATGCATTATTATCGCGTTTACTTTGACAGCCCTAATACATACATATACACATACTGCATATACACATATATATGCATACCTACATACATATACTGTATATACATACATATATACATACACTGTATATATACATACATATATACATATACTGTATATACATACATACATACATACATATGTACACATATACTGTATATATACATACATATATACATACTGTATATATGTATACCTTGTTTTTCATCTAAAAACAATCGAACAATCACAGCATGTTAGCAATTATACAATTTCTCTTTGATTGCTAAAGCACAACTTATATAGCAAAATACATCCTCTGGTCTCCACCTAATCATCACATATAATATGTATTAATAATCACATAGGATTTGCATCCAATGCATTCAATTCATCTATAGCTGTGGTTGGTTGATGGTATGTCTGTTTTGTGCAGCATACTGGACATGTGTTATAACTCTCATTTTTCTGACATATATTTATCATCTGTGCTTTTGTTTAGTGGATATATAGGTGAAATAACTCATTATATATATATATATAATAATAATAATAATAATAACTATATAACTACTATAATTATATACATATATTACCATGACAAGATGTACCTCTTATTTATTATCAAGGCCCATGTCCCCTTTCAGTTATAGATTTCTGTATCTTACAGTCTTTTTTTGACCATGTGATCCACTCTGCTCTCATATTATCACTGACAATGTACTGGTGACCAGGAGACCTCACAGCACATGTGGTGGATATCCTTTTACAACAAGAGGACTTGCCTGTGCTTTTTCTCCAGTTGCGGCCAGTACAGATGCTAAACTGGGAGTTGGTTCCTCTGAGCTCCCAGCAGCAGTAGCAGCAGCAGCAGCAGCAGCAGCAGAGAGTCTACCTCTGACAGGTGGAGCAGTCAGCCGACCAGCTGTGTCCAGCAGCAGGCTGCCAGCAGGAGAAGCCTGCGGTTTCCCAGAAGCTGCTCCTGGTCGTTTGATCCGGACAGCTCCATCACTGCGGACTATGGCTGAGCTGTGGAAGGGAGTTATCTTCACTTTGAGCCGTGGACCACTCAGCTGTGCTACTGGTCCCTTGGCACCCATGGGTGTCCCAGAGGAGGGACTGGAGGCTCTCCTGCCTCGTCCAGACCCCTCGCTGGGATCCATTGCTGTCTTGAGGTTCCTGAGGTTCTGCTTGTTGAAGCCAGTCGGACTGAAGTGTCTCAGCAGCACCTGAAGAGTTTAAACAAGTTTGACTTCACTCTTTCAAACATTAAGTCACAACACACACTTTGTCTCAAAGTTATAAACTAAGTGGAGAACCCAACAGTGCGTACAGTATGTGTATCTGTTCGACACTCTACATGCAGGACAATGAATAGAGCACCAGGACGATAGTTGTCACATCTTCTTCGCCTGGCAACGAGGCTTAAAGATGGAAGAGAGGCAGAGCTGAGCAGAGCTGAGCTCCTCCGGGCGGAGCAGCAGAGACTCTACTGAGACTACCGCAGCTTTAAACAGTCACAAACAGCAGCGAAGTTACAACGAGGCCGCAGAGAAAAAGTTGAAGCAGCAGAGTTTCATCCTACCAGCTCTGGTCGGTGTGGCTGCTGGATCCGAGCGGAGGAGGGGAGCAAGCAGCGAGGAGTGAGGGGATGTGATGGGACAGGAAGACCAGACCGTCCACTTCCGCCCCCACCCGCTCAAACACGTGACGCATTGAGCGTGCTGCTTTCGAGTGCTGCAGGATTCCTGAAATACTTCACCAATGTGCTGATATTAAATATATATATATAATAATATATTATTTATATATATATATATACATATATATTATTATATATATAATATATATATACATATATAATAGTAGCTAACTTTACTGTCTACAGTAAGGACGACGCTGGCCAAACTCACTTTTTAATACCAATTTGAGCCGCGAAGATTTGTGAAATTTAATTTAAAACAATATACGATAGAGTAGAGATAAAGTATTTTTTCGCGGGATAATTAATGGGATTGAAGCGAAAACGGAAGTAGGTAACAGTGAACCATGTAGCCGCCACATGAGGATTTGGCACAAAGTGTTTATTTGCTGCAGAGAGGCTCTGCAAAGACTTTGATCAAAATATTCAATTCAACTTTATGTTTGAGGTCTCAATGTTCCACTCTTTGCTCGCAAGTAATATTATACTGTACATGATGTTTATACAATAATTTAAATCTATCAGAATTTTTTTTTAAATATAGCTTATAATAATAACAATAATAATATTTTCACATATGTAAATATATTTTTCTTTAGACACTTTTTAAAGCGTGTTTTTTAACCAAGCAATGGTCCATGTCTAAATACAAAACATTTTCTTTCAAAATGAATGGAGCCTTTTTGAGTTTTATGTAACATTTGAACAGCCATCAATCAAATTAAATTAAGATATAACTATAGGGAAAAGGGAGAACAGAAACACCCTCAAAATTGTTTGTAAAATTGTCCTGTAAATTGAAAGAGGACTGCCTGAAATAAGATAAGATAAGATATTCCTTTATTATTCCCACATTGGGGAAATTTGCAGTGTACAGTGTGCAGAAACAAAGAAGCATCAATAAAAACAAAATAACATATCTATTTTTTAAATATTTCAAACACAGGAGTGGATTCGTAAAGTATTTTTGTACCCTTTAATAAAAGTAAAATGAGTCTGCTCTGATTTAGCCAGTAGGAAGCATTATGTATACAGCTGTCCATGGTGATCTGATGAGATGATGGACCCATATCTAAACTAGTTATCTAAATGAACAAGTATTCTTATTCACTTTGTACTACTTTGATTCTCAACTTTGAACTCTATGTCTGATAGACACACAGATTATCACATTGGCTACAATCAGCGGTGGAAGAAGTATTCAGATCCTTAACTTAAGTTAAAGTACCAATACATTAATGTAAAAACACTACAAGTAAAAGTAAAAATTTATCATTCAATCCGACAGCGGTCGGACCCCTCTCAGGGGTTTCAAGATAAATCTGAGGGGTTGTAAAATGAGAAATAAATTCTACTACACACATTTGTGTTTAGACTTTTCTCTAATTTTGGCTTTTTGTGAAACATTGGATTATTTTACCTCTTTCAAAAAAATAAGAGTGTCCAGTTGTTAAGTTTAGAGGGGGAATGTCTCTTTAGTGGAAATGATAATCTCATATGAAACCCCACAACGAGCTCCAAGAAGACGCTGCTTTTAGTGTAAGGGATCTTCAGCCACTAGAGGTCAGCAGTGCTGCAATTTTTAAGTGATGGTGTTATTTTAAGAATTTCAGGTGATGTTCAAGCTTTTATCTACTGAACTCTTGATGCTGAAACTAGTGGAACAAATTTTCATTTACCTGTCTTCCTTGAATTTTTCACAGGTACAAAGTATAGAAAAATATAGAAAATATGAACAATTCACGCAACAGTTTAGAAAATAACAGCAATATGAACAATAAGCCTATATATCTGGATGGAACAGTGTCAAAGTACTCTCCTAAAGAACAATGTTCTTTTTCAAAGAGTCAGATTGGTCTTCTGGAAATGTATTCTTTATTATCAATGCGGCAGTAGGCAGAATATTTTGGGCATTATTGGGCAACAAATCCATAATAACCTTTCAGCATATTGTAATTCAAGTATTCTGAGAGAAAACTAGACTTCTGCTCCTCCTCATGGCTCTGTTTTTGGGCTTTAGAAAATCTAGCCCATGACAGGAGACTTTGACCAATCACAGGTCATTTCATTGAGAGAGAGCGTTCCTATTGGCTGTTCATTCAACAAAGGCAGCTGTCAATCATTCGTGAACTCCCATCAAATGTTCAAACTAGATCAAATATGAATTAATATGCTGTCACTGTAATGCCTATTTCTCACGTAAAATGTTGTCAGAAACATCTTGTAGTGTACTGTTGCGCTGTAAAATGTTAAAGTTTGCTCCAGTGGTGTTTGGTATTTCCGAAACTGATCTTAACATGGCGGCCGGGTCACAAACGTTTTCATTTTACAGCTACACAGTACACTACAATATGTTTCTGAAAACATTTTATGCGAGAAATAGGCATTACAGTAACAGAATATTGATTCATATTTGATCAGCGCTGCCTAGTTTGACAGTTTGATTGGAGTTTGTGAGTGATTGACAGCTGCTGTTACACTGTTTACCATTGGCAGAGCATTTTGGCAAATTTTCTTAGGCGCTACCCACATAATCAGCTGTGCTGCTCATCCCAAAAATGCATGATCCTTACAAGTTGGACATCATTGTGAAGGTAAATAAACAGGCTTTCCGGCAATGTAAAATAGAATACCAATTAGCATTGTAACAACAGAGAAATAATCGACCAAATACAAGTTTCTGAACTTTTTCCCCAGTTTATTTATATTTATATTCTAGAACGGGAGCAAAACGTAACTCAGTTTCCCCCCCGGGAATCAATAATGTATTTCTGATTCTGATATTTATTTCCCCACAGGAGAGAGGGAAGTTCTACGGAGCCCCCCTAGACCACCTAGGAGAACATTTTTATTAACTCCTTCCCTCAAGTTAGTATCTCGTTCCCTCAAGTTAATAACTTGTTCCCTCAAGTTAATAACTTGTTCCCTTTTATACAGTGTAGTGCCATCAAAAAGTCTTAATTAGATTAATAAGTATAATCAGGAAGGGACCATTGATGTGTGAAGTAATTTTGGTGGTACTACACTGTATAATATTGAAGTTATTGAATATTTTTCTCTTTTCGGTGTTGCACTTTGTAGACGGTCCCTGACCACTCGTCTCACAGCCAGCTGCACATACAGACCAACGTTATGTGTTGATTAAAATGCGGTTGTAGCTCATTGCTACCTTACTACGGTTATAAAGAGCCGTCGTTATGAGTTATTGATCCAGGAAGTTTGAATCTGTCAATATCTTTCCAACTTTATCGAAGTACATCATGTAGGGGGGCTCCGTACATCAGCAATGTGTGGACTGTCAGGAATGATTGGAGGAAGTGCTCTAGGAAGTAACTCGAGGGAACGATATAATACAAATGTTCTCCTAGAGGTCTAGGGGGGCTCCGAAAAGTTGGTCCCAAAGTGGCTGCTGTCTTTCTACCCTCCACCTTAAAGAAGGAGCTTCACTGAGCTGTGAGTGACTACAGAGATGGAGATGGAGACGGAGAGGTGGTGGGAGGCTGGAGGGGCCGGACTGGAACTGGCTCTACTTCTCTAACAGTTGCTCGACATGTCTCGACAAACACGATCGGCTCTTCTTCCCCACATGTGCATCATGTGAATGTGCGTCATTCACGTGTCAACACAGAGGAGTAGTATATAAGGAGTGCTGCTGTTGTTGCTGCTGTGGAGCCGCAGACCAGAAGAAAGCGCAGACATGTCCTCATGTACGGAGTTTGAGTCTCTGGATGAATGTCTGGAGTCTCACCTGCCAGAGGCCGAGCTGTCAGAGGTGAAACGCATCTTATACGGGAAGGAAACCAAGTGAGTTGTCGCGAGAAAGAGAAAGAGTGCGCGTTTAACGGTAGTGAACCAGACGTCTGGATCATATTACAGTGTTTCTCAATCGCTTTGACTCATTTCTCCAAACAGTCTTAACTTTCTCTAAACCAGGAGTGTAATTGACACAACTCTATTGCATGTCTGCAAAAGGTAGTAACTCACCAAACACTCCATTCATGCTTCAAAAGCTCCTTATAGTGTCAGTAAACTGGCCTGGAAATGTTTCTGATAGACAAATCTCCGTTTTGTTCTACTTGTTTGTTGACACTGACTGCTGACTGTACTACACCAGAATGTCAGCTCTATCTAGTGGAATGATGTTGTGTATCACATTAAGCTTTTTAGATTCACATTTCAACAGAGGGAAAAGTTTACCGGGAAAAGTCAATACTGTTCAATAATACTGTATACACAGAAATGGATATGGTCATGTGTGTTTAAAGTAAATGTATTTGTGTAGCAATGTGTTACATGTACTGTAAACAGAAAATTCACCTTTCTCTTGTAAAGTCTTATAGTGAACAGAAAATTTGCCTCAAAATGACCCTCCCCCCACTGCAACCATGAAATAGCCTGCTGTAGTTAAGTAAAAAAAATCAACTAATTGTACCTCCTCACAGTACATAACACCATGTCATAGATATTTATGGAACATACATGTATGTCTGACAGATTTTGATAACTGAGTGGATCATTTTGCATGTGATGGTTCAAACGATGAAAGAATGTTTAGAAGTTGTGAAGAGGACGAGAATCTCACTGAGAATCAACTCATTGGTTTGGATCAATAAACCATGTGTAGGTGGTTATTGTACTGACTCTTTTGCACACATGTGTCAAAACTAGTGCAATTTGCTTGAACGAATGAGAAATTCTAATCTGTTGTGAACAACAAACTAATTGTTCAGAGATTTGAGCTCATTGTCTTGTGCCATGCTTTTTCCATTCAGTTTCTTCCTGGTAAATTATTATTGTGCTGAGTGGACTTTGGTTACTTTGGTCAGAGGTGCAGGGTTCAACACACACAACCCTCCAAATGGGCAGAGAAAAGATGATGCAATAAAATGTTACAAACTTTACACATGTAGTTTCTGCGTCAAA
Source organism: Sebastiscus albofasciatus (assembly GCA_916701655.1). Lineage (NCBI taxonomy): Eukaryota > Metazoa > Chordata > Actinopteri > Perciformes > Sebastidae > Sebastiscus > Sebastiscus albofasciatus. Next base: position 8,314 of record CAKAOI010002278.1, read on the forward strand.
GTAGGCCTCACAATTATATATTTGCTGCACACTTAACAATGGTGTAATTGCTGGGGAAGTATTAGTACAAACTTCTATTTATTTATGAGTCACATCTCCAGAAGGAAAACAAAAAAGTAGAGCTGTAATAAAATAAAAATAATAATGTAAAAAAATAGTGAAAAACATCCTATTGTAATATCCTAGAGTGCAAGGTGAACTATTAAGATACTTTATTCTGTACAACCAACAGTCCAATACCCAAAGACACCTGGTTAGACATAACACTGTCAGTTTGACCAATCAGAAAAGAGCTGTAGTGATGCCATCAATATCTTATGCTCCCATTTGCTTTTTGAGCTCACAGTAGAAGTGGCGTATATCTGTGAGCAACATTATGGATTTTATGACCCAAAAACGGATTTTCAGGTAAGAAAGTAAAAAATTTGAATCTAGAATATTTTTTTTTGGCCTATAGCGTTCATTGTATTGTAGATACAATGGTTTAACTCACACAACCTAAAGTAGCAGGTTCTCTAGTTTCATTTGATGCTTTGCATTCATGCTAACTTCAAACCCACATGCTGAAACAGTGAGCTATGTAATGGTTGCTGGGGGGGAGGGGGGTGACAAGCCCCCAGGAAGCACGCCGGACTTTGATGCACCAGGCCAAACGGTTGTACCACAACTTCCATGTCTGTCACGTGATTCCATCTGGCCTAAAAATACTTTTTGCCATAGACTTACATTGGGAAAGAGATGTCTGTAACTCAGCGGATAATTGGTACCAAGGCTGAGTCCTTACTGGAGCGGCCCGGGGTTCCAATCCGACCCGCGACCCTTTGCTGCATGTCATACCCTCTCTCTCTCTCTCTCTCTCTCTCTCTCTCCCCCTTTCACAACTATCACTATCACTGTCTCTGTTTAAAAAAGGCAAAAAAAAAAAAAACAATCTTTAAAAAAAGAAAAGGTCAGTTCTGGGCTAGTGGACTAGCGTCGACGAAGGCCGACTGTTGCGTCGCCTCACGTCACCTTAGTTTTTGCCGACATCTCGCCACTTAGCTTCATTCCAAACGGCCACGTCGTTGTGAGAATATCTGTGTATTGGAATAATCAGATGAGATGAAAAATTAGAAGAGACTTCTGTCTTTTCCGTCTTGACTTTACTCGTTGGTTTGCTTTCCTCATTTCCGTTTCTCTTCTCGTGCACTGATTTGTTTAAGCTGAACAGCCAATCAGAGTGATTTCTTTCATCGACGGGCTCCACCATCGATTCAACACGCTGAATCTGCCGAAAAGCCTCAGACACGGGCAGACTAGAGCCGACGGTGCAGGACTCACCGCTAAAACTAGACCAACAGACGCTCACCGACGGCCCCAAACTGTCCAACAGCTGACCGTTGGCCTGGTGGGCCTACAGTCCACAAACTCGCTCACACAAACACACACAGCAATTGTATTTGTGTATTGTGTATTTGCTAAATTTAAAGTCATAAAAGTTTTTATTAAAGCAATAAGTGTTTTTTCGTCACTTTAAATTGTTGACTTTATTCAAAACTGTTTATTCTTTATTCTCCAATAGAGTTCTTGCAGAAAATTGGATAATATGGATCTCTCATCTCAACAAATGACCTCTCATTGTTACATCTATCACCAGCAAGTGTCACAACTCACCCAGTAGTGGGGTAGATTGTAACAACGGAACTCTTTACATTTGACATTAACTCACATAGTGTGTGATTATGTAATAGATGTCCAAGTGAGTTTTATTTGTTGTAGACAAATATTGGGTACCGTGTATCAAAGTTTGAGAAATCTAGCACGAACAACCGCTGAGTTACTATCATCCCCGGTCTCCCCTATTACAAGCAATCAATGTTAGATCTTCTTCTTATCTTCTTGTTTGGGTGTCCATTGTGAAGAAGAATCTTCTCTCTGTCACAGGAAGTTGGAGCTCCCTGCAAGTGCTGTGAACGCTGCCTCTGAGCGTGACTTTGAGCTGAAGGGTTACGGGTTTGAGGCCGCACAGGAACAACTGAGGCCGCCCAGAAAGATCCGCGTGGGACTCATTCAGCATCGCATTGTTCTGCCCACTGATGCCCCCATCCTGGACCAGGTCAGGACCCAGACACATTATTGAAGGGACTCTCTGTAAGAATCAGAAATAGCTTATTAACAGTGACACCTGTTACCGTTAAGTCAACGACAGTCAGCGACCTGCTGCTCGCGCTTGTGCTCGCACTACAGACACACAGGAGACTGAACGTGATCAACAGGCATCATGTTTATTAACGTTAGCATCATTAGCAGCTAAAAGCACAATATCACTCTATATGTTTCACATGCTTGGCAGTAATGTCAGCTTACCAAGCAAAGATCCCTCCATGAATGGAAGGCCCGGCCGATGTTGATCCTAGTGTTAACTTTTCCTCCCCCCCCCGTCACTCCACTCAACAGCAGGGAAACAAGACACATTCCTGCACAAACTACAACTTCCACTCTACATTCACTTGATATTCTCGAAGCTAAACTAACTCTCTTCTGTTCCGATGCTCGCTCTTTTCTCACACACACTCGCTGCCGTTCTCTCTATCTCTCTCTTGCTTCACTTCTCACGTGCACACACACTTTTTGCACTGGCTCTGCTATTCTCCCACAACACTAGTTTTCGCCCGACGTTGGTCACAATACGGTTTTTCGCGATATAATATATATCTATATAGATATATATATAGTTTGTGTTGGAGTCTGAGTTGTGGTGTGGGCTGGTCGTTTGTTGGCGTTAGCAGTCTCCATTTCTAACCGAACGTTAGCTACAGCTAAGGCACTCACGAGCGCACGACGTTTGATTTTCCCGGAAAAATCTGCCCGGGTTCTTCACGTTAAAAGCAGTCTACAGGTTAATAGAGGAAACCCAGAAAGTCTCAGTAGGTCACATTTTTTAGGTTAGGTTACAACCTGTTCACACATTGGCAATAAAAAACGATTAACAAATGTTTTTACATGTAAAAAGGTACATACAGTCCATTTAAACAGATCTGTTGTGGTTTCAGTGGGATAGAGACAGGCAGGATGTTGTTCAGGTGATAGAATCCATTTCTCTCACCTGATGTGGTGATCAGTGTCACTGGTGTGAACGCTCTGGTTGTCTCCTCCACAGGTCAATGCCATGCATAGACGGGTTGGTGAAATGGTTGAAGTGGCAGCCATGTGCGGTGTAAACATCATCTGCTTTCAGGAGACCTGGAGTGAGTGCTTTCATGAGTCTGAACCACACATTTCATATTAGCCAGTAAACAGACTAACCTGTCTTTTGCATGTCCACAGCCATGCCCTTTGCTTTCTGCACCCGCGAGAAAGAACCATGGACGGAGTTTGCAGAGTCCGCTGAAGAAGGAAACACCACACGCTTCTGCCAAGAGGTGAGATTAGAAGTCTAGCACAGTGCAATGATGTATTTTAATACAGAAGCCTAATGACACTATGATTCTTTCATTAGCTGGCCAAAAAATACAACATGGTGGTTGTTTCTCCAATTCTGGAGCGAGAGGGGCTGCACAGCACTCTGTGGAACACAGCAGTGGTGATCTCCAACTCTGGAAATGTGCTGGGAAAGAGCAGGAAGAACCATATTCCCAGGATTGGAGACTTTAATGAGGTTGGTGTGTGATTTTTCTTATATATGCAGCTGTATAAAATTAGTGCCAACTGCTGTGTTCACTGTGTTTCTTTTACGCTCAGTCTACGTATTATATGGAGGGAGACACCGGCCACACAGTGTTCCAGACCCAGTTCGGGAACATTGCTGTGAATATCTGCTACGGGCGCCATCACCCTCTCAACTGGTTCATGTACAGTATGAATGGAGCTGAGATCATCTTCAACCCCTCAGCTACTGTTGGAGCTCTCAGGCAAGGGACAAAATGGAGGAAGTATTATTTCTGGCACGGTTGTATTAACAATTGCTGGAAGGGCCCCGCGGCAAAAAATGAGCCCCCCCTGTTTGTCCCCCTCTCTCTGCACTATGCACCGTCTTCCTATCTCACGGCAGTTCGTGAATTAGTCAAGAAATTTAATATATTTGATTCATGTACATAAACACAAGTTTCTCTTTTTTTTGTGACGCTCAGCACAACTTTCAACAACCTACGAATTCCTATGTCTCAGTTTCCGCTCCAGTCTTTTCAAAATAAAACTACTTAGTTGGGTTTAGGAAAAGATCGACTTGGTTAGGCTTAGGCAACAAACTACTTAGTTAGCTTGAGGAAAAGACCACAGTTCGGGTTAAAATAACTCCGGGAATTATGTGACAAATAAATTAACTTTGACTTTCACACGGGAGACAAACACCGGTCTCCTGGGCGAAAGCTCTGTGTTCTTTGACCCACCCAACCACCCTGACCTCATCGTTACGTGGCCGCTCTCTATACTTCCTGGTTCACAATTACGTGGATTACATAGGAATTGATTTCATGCTGACCATCAAGAAAAAGATGTGAAATTCGTGTCTATGTACACGAATTTCATTAGGTTTTGTAGTTTCATATGATGGCAGTATCTTCACACTATCTTTAAAACCTGCAAGTTGTTTTAATGCATTAAAGGAATTAGTAGCGTTAAAAACAAACGTGTTATTACAGTTCTGCGTTAACTTTGACAGCCCTATTGACAACTAACTGCGTAATCATTGATGCTTTAGTAGTACATATTCCTTTAATTTCCCCCTAAAACTAGACTTATTGCTGTTATAGATTGTACTGAAGTTGTTGTTATATATTGTTATATATTCATCAGCAATAATGTTTTTTTCTCGTCTCCAGTGAGCCCATGTGGTCTATCGAGGCCAGGAATGCAGCAATAGCTAACCACTGTTTCACTTGTGCAATTAACCGTGTTGGGACGGTAAGTCAGTCTCTATAACTGTCTGCAATCATACACGTAGGTCTGAGAAATGAAAGCATATGAAATCACACAGAATTGTGCCTTCGACACTCAAGTGCAGGGCTGTAGCCAGATTCTGTTTTTGGATAAAAAGTGTTTGTTAAAAGTGTTTTTTAATCTGGTTTGGTTAGAAAATATTCATTATTTTCAAACATTTCATAAAAGGTTTTTTTGGTAAATGCCAGAGGTGGGACCAAGTCATTGTTTTGCAAGTCTCAAGTAAGTCTGATGTCTTTGCACTCAAGTTGTTTTGTGAGTCCTGAACAAGACATAACGCGCTCTTCACCAAAAGTAATGCCATTTTAACAACAGAGTAACTGGCGCCATCTGGCGCTCATTAACATAACGTTAGTTCTTCACGGTTCTCTCCTGCAACTTGATTAGATGCTGTCAGATTGGTTGAAACAAAGTGGATCTGGGGAATAAAGTGCTCCTAAGGTGCTCCGGTGTCTCCACTCGGCTGCTGAACAGTCACTGTTGGGAGCTTATGTGACATTATGTGCATTCTTGTATTTCACACAGGAACATTTCAAAAGTGAATTCACATCAGGTGATGGAAAGGAAGGTAATACAACTTCTTTAACTTGTACATTTGCATTAGTAAGTTTATTTTGAAGGATAACCTACTGTAAATGTTTTATAATGTTGCAGTATTTATTTTTTCTATCAATCTACATTTTTTTTTCCCTAGTCAGTCATGTTTGGATCTACAAACAGTAGCTGTTACTGGTAGGGTGAATTATTTCAGTACCAGTTACAGACAGCCCTCCTGACTTTTGCAGCTCACCATGACTTTGGACACTTCTATGGATCCAGTTATGTGGCTGCTCCTGACGGCAGCCGCAGCCCGGGGCTCTCCAGGACCGGTGATGGACTACTGGTGGTAGAAATGGATCTCAACCTGAACAGACAAATCAGCGACAAATGGAGTTTTAAGGTAAATATAACTGGGAATAGCAGAAGCGCCTCCCTGTGTGTCCTGTTTTGACCTACTTTAAGAAATGCCATGTTTATTTGTTCCTGCATTGATTGGTTTGTTGTATGTTGGACATCCTTGCTAAAGAGGCAAATGTTTTGGGAAGTTTTTGTAGTAATGTGGTAAATACAATCTATTCTCCTGTAGTACTATTGATCTATCTGTTCACTGTACCTTTCTTTGCAGATGACTGGGCGGTATTCCGAGTACGCAGAGGAACTTACCAAGGCTGTCGGACGTGACTTCAAACCCAACATAGTGAAGGAGTAGATGATATTCCACTATAGTAGATGTAACTCTCTTTTAAAGTTGCTCTGATGTCTTTAGAGGACAACAATGTCCGTGTCAAACAACTGCAATAAAAGTATTATATATTCATATTATTTGCCACTTTGACTGATTTTTTTTTTTTTAACCAATTTCAGTCCTGAACACTTAAATGGGATATGTCAGTGATTAGCAACAACATTGATTTTGATGCATTTTTATTTTTTGTGCAGGAAACTAGCATGTATTTGCCCCATCGGGCAAACATGATAAAAATGGCTAAAATAGTAAAAACTACAATTTTGAAGAAAGGACTCTAGATTGAAAGCCCGATACAATAGAATACAATGCTAAAACTGTCTTGTAACAGTAGTATAATTGGAGAAGAGTCAACTGACTTAGTAATATCAGTTTAGTAATACACATTATTAGCTAACATTAGCCACAGTATGCTAGAGGTCAAACCAGACCATGTCAGGCTGTAGCAGCTTAGTATATTGAATTGAACAAGGGTTTGTTTTATGTTTGTTTGACTGTCAAAGTTAACACGATAATAACGCATTAACGCAACCTGCGATTTTTAATGTGTAGCGGGCTCAGTTTTAAAGCTAGAGCGAAGATCCTAGTATCATATGAAACTACAAAAACCTAAGAAATCCGTTGGTACCAACCACGTCATAATAGCTTGTCGGGGCAGGCTAAATAACGCTCCAAACTTGTGCTAAATTTTGGCGAGGAAAAACTGTCATGGCCATTTTCAAAAGGGGTCCCTTGACCTCTGACCTCAAGATACAGTATGTGAATGAAAATGGGTTCTTTGGGTACCCACAAGTCTCCCCTTTACAGACATGCCCACTTTATGATAATCACATGCAGTTTGGGGCAAGTCATAGTCAAGTCAGCACACTGACACACTGACAGCTGTTGTTGCCTGTTGGGCTGCAGTTTGCCATGTTATGATTTGAGCATATTGTTTTATGCTAAATGCAGTACCTGTGAGGGTTTCTGGACAATATCTGTCATTGTTTTGTGTTGTTCATTGATTTACAATAATAAATATATGCATACATTTGCATAAAGCAGCATATTTGTCCACTTCCATGTTGATAAGAGTATTAATTGACACATCTCCCTTTAAGGTACATTTTGAAAAGATAAAAAAATTTGCATACAATTTGCGATTAACTATGGACAATCATGCAATTTATCCCAATTAAATATTTTAATCTTTTGACAGCTCTAGTTGTATTGCTTATCAATTCAACCTTTCATCAGTGAGGAACAATCTCTTTAAGCTCAAACCTGCTGAAATGCAGGTTCATTAACAATTATCTGCATAATGACTTTTCTTTTAGACTTTTTAAGATGGATACCACATTAACTTATTTTCAGATATGAAAATCTTGTCTTCTTAGGAGGCACCAATAGAAAAATGTTGATATAATAATAATCAATTTAAATGAGAGCATCAAGGCTATTTTGACTGATAATGTCCTCTCAGGACTGAGTTGGCATGACAGATCCCTCTGTCCAGTTAGCTTTGTTGCACCTTTGTTACAGCTTGGTGACCTTACATTACAATATTAACTACCTTTTTATTATGACAGTTATACATTATTATTAGTATTTAATTAATTAAAGTGCTTATAACCTATAGGACATTTTAGGTTATTTCATAATTACAATATGCTTTAGGAAAGATACATTTGGTTCCTCAGCTCCAAAAAATGAGAGTGCAGGTATTTAAGATAACGTCATTTACGATTAAGCCAGATGAGGATCAACTAGCTGGCTAATATCATATTAATAACTCACATATGAAAAGAGAGCGTAGATCAGATTATATTCTCTAAATCTCTGGCCAAATCTTGGTATATAACGAGGTTAAAGGTGTAAGTGTCTCATTTAATACTCATGTATTAAATATCATGAGGAAAAAAGTGATAAGGTGGAGCATATGCGCAAATATTTTAATCACAACATATAATAAATGCAGCTTTATGTTTAATAAAAATATAAAGTTTGTGGTTTAATGAGTGCCGTTTGTTATTACCAAAAAGCACAACCAGGAAAAAAATCACTTCATAGATTCAAGAACAGCAATTTCATATTTTTTTAATTTAAATAACACATAATTATGTCTGCTTTGAAAAGTGTAGTGCAAAAACTTAATACATAATTCCTAAATTATAAAATAAAAGTGTGACAATGAGGAAATGACCTAGTCTTCACCACTTTCCACAGAGGATGTGAGTCCAAAATGACACCTTTGATCTGCCACGCGGTCAAAACAACCGTCCGATGGATCCGTCTATCCAGCATGTCGCCACGACACTAAAACACAACACGTTGAGCTGTTTTTTTTTCCCAGTGAAGTGAATGAAACAGGTGAGTTCAAGTGTCAGTATGCCAATCCATTGTCCATGTTCTTCTGCAGGCAGATTGAGTTCCATAGACAGACTATGGGGTATTGCATTGAACTGGCTGTCATTTAATGCACATGTCACACTTTAGGGCATTAATTACCTGAGGCTCTCAAAACACAACTACTTCCTGTATTCCCTGTTGATAGAATCATCAGAATAAAAAGCGACGGAGAGGTGAGTTAGGAGGATTTTTTTTTTTTTAAAGGCAAGTGGAGGTGATGCTCTTCAGGACGTCAACACTGGACAGGACAAATAAATTGGATATACTAAAATGTTGTCATTATCTGCCCTGAATTATGTGCACACTATTTCCGGGTAATTCCTATTCTATGTCATGATTCACACATTTCATCCACTGTAGTTTCAACAAGTCTGAAATACTCACAGCGTGAGACTTCGATAGCTCCAATATCGGTCAATAAAATTCAATAAAGACACGGTAAAATTCATTTGGACTAATCTCAAAGAAGTGGATAAAAAAATAAAACTTATTGAAACTCCCGGCTGTTAACCCTTCAGTGATCGAGTGGTATTGACTGTGTGAAGAGGGAATAAGAGCGGCGAATGTGCAGCAGTCATGTGAGCAGTTGGGCTTATTAGCACCGGAGAGAACGGCCCTGGCGATGTGCGACAACGGGGGGGAGCCGCTAGTCCAAGACTGTCCACTAGGCAAGCATCAGGTCACTACAATGATGAGCTGAGGAAGAGTGAAATCCAAACCCATCATCGACGTCCATCAACTCTCCTTGAAGATCAACAGGATATCCTCGTCTGTCCCATAGCTCCGCCGAGCCTCCTCAAAGTTACTGACACTGGTGCAGCACACTCCTGAATCACACACACACACACACACACACACACATATATATAATTTGTTACTACAGTAGCAGTTAGAGGATTATAGTAGTTCAAGAATCAGCTAATTGTCTTTCTCCCATTGTTAGCCACTCTAGCAGCGAGGCAGCGTCTGTCTGTGTGTCCTCTCGTGTCACAATGGCCTTGTTCAGACCTGGCATTAACATGCGTCATGAGTGATCCGATCACAAGTTGACAGCTTGACAAGCTTCACATCTTGTGAACGCACTCAAGACACATTGAGGACGCATGGAGATCCGAATGCTCAGACCACATTCCGAGTTGGTCTGGGCGGCATGTGGCCGCATTCTTTTAGCAGTGTGTACGCGAATGTGTCCTGGACCACATTAAGGATCATATACTCAACTGACGTCACGCTTGGATCTGCGGGATCTCTGCGTTCCTCATGTGAATAGACAGGCAGACGCGAGCCGTAATCTGCCTCGTGGCATGGAAACGGCTTCTGTGTTCTACTGTATTCTAGCGGTACAACTGTTCTTTATTAAAATATATCTTATCTATAGGCTACATATCTCAGACTATCAGACTGGGCACGCAAAGTGCATTATTATCATACTGTCGTCTCTCTGAAGCTCTGTACGCCGCTGTTGTCTGGAAAAGGCGGCGGTGTCTGCGGTGTCTGCGGCATGGAGGTCCCCAGGGACCGCTGGTACAATAACCTTTTATTTAGATGTTAATAAAAATGTACCCTAATTCACGAATATGTAGGATATTACTAAGATTGAACTCTTTGGCCTGAACGCCAAGTGTTATGTCTGGAGGAAATCAGGCACCGCTCATCACCTGGCCAATACCATCCCTACAGTGAAGCATGGTGGTGGCAGCATCATGCTGTGGGGATGTTTTTCAGCAGCAGGAACTAAGAGACTAGTCAGGATGGAGGGAAAGATGAGTGCAGCAATGTACAGAGACATCCTTGATGAAAACCTGCTCCAGAGCACTCTGGACCTCAGACTGGGGCGAAGGTTCATCTTCCAACAGGACAACGACACTAAGTACACAGCCAAGATAACAAAGGAGTGGCTTCGGGACAACTCTGTAAATGTCCTTGAGTGGCCCAGCCAGAGCCCTGACTTGAACCCGATTGAACATCTCTGGAGAGATCTGAAAATGGCTGTGCACCGACGCTCCCCATCCAACCTGATGGAGCTTGAGAGCTCCTGCAAAGAAGAATGGGAGAAACTGCCTAAAAATAGGTGTGCCAAGCCTGTAGCATCATATTCAAAAAGACTTAAGGCTGTAATTGCTGCCAAAGGTGCTTCAACAAAGTATTGAGCAAAGGCTGTGAATACTTATGTACATGTTATATTTTCGTTCTTTATTTTCAATAAATTTGCAAAAATGTTAAACAAACTTTTTTCACTTTGTCATTATGGGGTATTGTGTGTAGAATTTTGAGGAAAAAAATGAATGGAATCCATTTTGGAATAAGGCTGTAACATAACAAAATGTGGAAAAAGTGAAGCGCTGTGAATACTTTCCGGATGCACTGTATTTTTACCTAAAAGGAACTAAAATCCCTTATGGTGGCAAAAAATGCAACAGGGGATCCGAGTCCTGATGTAACTTCTGACACCGTCTCTTGGCATTATATTTAAAATCTCTGACATTAAATCTATTTTAGACTGTTTTCAGAAAGGCAGTTTCAAGATTCAAGATTCAAGATTCAAGATGTTTATTGTCACGCCGGTTGTACAGGTACAAACGTGTGAAATACTTTTTGCCGGGAAGCTCCATTAAAATAATAAATTATATTACTATATTAGTATATTATTATATTAGTTTTCCGCTGCAACCCATCGATACTGTAACTGTTTTCTGTATTTTCAAATACAGTTATGCCACATTCTGCTTGTGCTTTGGACAAATGACATTACTCACGGTCAGAATATGCAGGGTTGTTGTAGAAAACACAGCCAGTGGTCCTGTTGAAGCCGCACACGACCACAAAATGACCCTGGTACTCCGGCTTCCTGCAGAAACACTTCTGGCCTACAGGCAGGAAGCAGCAGTACTTTACAGGCGAGGAGCAGAGTTCACATGTCAAGACCACGGCGTTGACCAGCACTATAGCAACGTGGCCCTGCTCCAGATGAGACTGGATTTCCTGAACCGTCACAGAGCTATGAGAAAACATCCACAAAATACATGTCAGGTGTTAGGTTTACTTTGTCTAAGACAAAAGCTGGTGGCTTGTCCAACTGAATATTATTTATTAACAGAAAACTCACCATTTCTTCACCACCACACTATTGCTCTCTGCTTTAAGGAAGAGCTCATTCACTCTGTCTTCTTCTGTATCAAAGTGTTTCTTGTAGAAGGACTGCATACCAAAAGACAACAAAAACACTGTCACACACAGAGAACTAGAAACATTCAAAACTGGTTGGACAGTACTGACTCAGCAAAGTACCTGATTCCTAAAGCCCTTATCAACACCCAGAGTCTGTGTGCAAAAGCAGTGTTTGATTCCTAAATGGCACATGAGGTAGGCCAGGTCAATAGTCCACACACTTTCTGTCAGCTTGAGATCCCAGCATGCTCTCTGAAACTCCTCATCACTGACTGGATGGAGGTACCTGCAAGATTGGACAGTTAAAGGGGAATCACGCCCATTATCAAAATTCATACACATTATTCCTTTGGTCTAAGACAGTCCAAAAAATATTAGTAAACACGAACAACTCTCTCCCAAATCCAAAAACTACAGTGCTAAAACTCAAACTTGAAATGTCATATAGGGTATACATCAGACCGGCAATACGTCATCCAGAGTGGGCTCGCATGACCATGCCCCCTTTTGGGGGAAAACAATCCCGTGTCCCTCGTAGACGGTAACAGAGTAGACAGAAGAAGTTGAAACATGTCTCCAAACTTCTACTTTAAATAAACCGGTAAATAGTAATAACGCTATGCTGAAGAAGAGTTGCTGTATGGTTGGTTGCACCAACAATAAATCCAAAAACGCTGATCTCCGATTTGTTCCTCTGCTGCAGTAATTCAGTCATACATTAACGTTATAGCAGCATCAGACTGTCGTCTCTGACTAAATCTCAGCCTATAGATCAAACAGTTGGCTATTAACAGGCTGGTTATTTACAGACAACACTTAGAAGAACGGGATTCAATCAAATATGTATAGATGTCTGGATAAGCAATATCCGTCCACTGTGTTGGACGGGGGAAGACTGAAGGGACACGACGATGATCAACCTTAATTTATTAAGGTATCGTGAACGCTCAGGTTCAGGCGAGGTGACAAAATAATTATTAGACATGTATAAAACAAATGTTTGTATAACAAGAGATGAATGCATATGAAATTTGTCAGAATTACAATCCAAACATTCGTCAAATTGCATTGAAGTCTATGAGATCTTCAGTTTTCTTTCCCCCAAAAGGGGGAGCGGCTTTGACTTTTTGCGAAGTACCCGTATGTGCCGGTCTGATGTATAAAGTGTGGATCTCCTCCTCAGACAATGAATAGAGAAAGATGTTCTAGATGACACTGAGAGCACCCAGGGGGGTGTCCTGAGTATATGGGTACCTTTTCTGTTTCACAACTGAAAGCACTACGATAGAATAAAACTCATTTCGGTATAAAAAAAAAAGAAAACAAATATTCTGTGGGTCCACAAAATCAGTCTCCCATTCATTACCTATGGAGCAGCTCCAGACTTAAAAACCTGATGACATCACAAGGTTGTGACTAACTTCCCTTCTTCTGGCTTTTAGAGAGAGTAGCTCATGTTCACAGATACTGATTGAACTTTCACCATACATGTTACAATCATGTTACAAGTTAGTACAACTTCAACACCATCTGTATGGTGATGACTGTAGTTATTCAGAGCATTACATTATTACATTATGACATTATTATGACATTATGAAAAAACGATGATGATTTTAGAAGCTTTTAGAACTTGAGTGGTCACTTACTTGAGGACCATCCTGGAGCAGGCTAAGCCACAGTCCCAGTGGTACAGCTGCCGAATCACAGGCACATTCAGCAGGACGGCATCCTCTGAGGAAACCCGTGGTGGTCATCATTAGTTACTCTTTAACATGTAAACTGAGGCTGCTATCAGAACAACAATGCTACGCTGAGCCAGCTCAACTCATATGTATGTAATAGTTGGCATCATCAGGTGTGTGACTCACCTGTCATTCTGTTGGATTCCTTCTTAGACGAGCAGGCCGACTAGCTAACTGCAGACCAGCTGCTCAGTGTTGTTTACAGCATGTTAGCAGCCGGGGGTCGGGTTGCTTCATTCATGGAGGCTAGCTAGCAGAGAGCAGCTACAGAGACCAGCTGCAGGTTAGCTGTGAGGCTAACAGTGCTGATGCTAACTAGTCTGCTCCAGGTCCAAGACGAGCTCCTCCACGCTCACCGCCGCTCTACATACACTTATTAGTGAACTAAACTAACAGGGGATACAAGGAAGAAACATTTTTTTCTTCACAAAGTTGTTGTGACGATGCCTCTATGTAAGAGGCTCTGCTTCACTGCTCTGTTGTTTGCTAGCAGACTGAAAACAAGGCCTATCGAGAGGAGGCTGGGTCACTAGTCTTGGGTGTGGGGTGTGACGCATGCGCAGTGTAACTGAAGCTGCGGTCATGCGTTTCGATTGGCTCAGCTTCGGCGAGATTTTACTGCGCATGTGTAATACCTCCCTTAGATATGACGCATGAACAAGCCTCCTTTCTATAGGCCTTGATTGAGAAGAAGCTTCTTGTGTTGGTTCGGTCATGTTGTCACTTATAGTGATGCTGCCCCCGTGCGGTGCGGGGGACTCATCTCTAACATGTGAGACTAGATATAAGACCAGAAGGTAATTTCATTAAAAATATGTATATAGAAGGATAACTTTGTCTTGGAGAAAAATGGATTTACCTTGGATACATGTCTGGGTGAGGGAGATGGCATCTTGTGTTGTACTGGAGAGACTCACATATATAACCAGAGGAAAAGCAGCAGAATTTGAAAATGTTTGGAAACCTTTGTTGGAGTTTCTTGGACGTCAAGAGGCACAGTCACATTGAAACTGCTGCTGTGCTGCTGAGTGCTGTTGTTGAAACTGTTGTGTTGTTGTGGGTTTTTTTTGTTTTGTTTTTTTGTTCTTCTTCTTTGAGGTATTTATCTATTTTGTCTTATCTTTTATCTTATTTGTTTTCTTTGTTAGATATGTGAAATATATGAAATGTCATGTCTCTCTTTCTTTGAAATTCTGCCTAAACAATTCATTGAATAATTTAATTAATAATATTGTTAGTCTGTCTGTATGTGAATATATGTATATATGTCTATATATAAAATTCAATAAAAATATTGTTTAAAAAAAAGAAATATATATATATATATATATATATATATATACTCATCCTTTACATTTACACATTTAACCAGTTTTATTGAAGAATTCAAATGATGTGGAAGATATCTGTTTTCATGTCTTTTCTTTTTGTTCAGATCAGAAAAATGTTGATGTGACAATTTACTGGGTTCCGTAGCTGGTGCCCGTTGACACCTGTATTATAAAAATAGAAAGAAACAGATCAACCCCCAAAAGTCAAATATTTTACTCAACACTATAAGCAGTGAGGAACGTGAAATGTGAAACTAAAGGATCGGTCACTTACTTATTCAGTGCCTGCATCCTCACTCAGATATGTGACTTTCTGTTTGATGTAAAGATCTCTTTTTCTCATGCATGTCACCATAAACCAGTCACAAACCAGGGGGACCTGCAGGAAAACACTCATATCCTTTGTATCATTGCTTTTTCAAAAAACAAAAAAAGAAGCTTTTCTTTTACTCACATCTAGGGCTTCTCTTTCCATTCAAATATTGAATTGCGATTAATCGTATGAGTGTCCATAGTTAATTGCTATTCATCACAAATTCATTGCACATTTTTTAGGGAGATTTCTCAAGTATCTAATCCTCTTATCAACATGGGAGTGGGCAAATATGCTGCTTTATGCAAATGTATGTATATATTTATTATTGAAAATCAATTAACAACACAAAACAATGACAGATATTGTCCAGAAACCCACACAGGTACTGCATTTAGCATAAACAATATGCTCAAATCATAACATGGCAAATCAGTGTGTCAGTGTGCTGACTTGACTATGACTTGCCCCAAACTGCATGTGATTATCATAAAGTGGGCATGTCTGTAAAGGGGAGACTCGTGGGTACCCATAGAACCCATTTACATTCACATATCTGGAGGTCAGAGGTCAAGGGACCCCTTTGAAAATGGCCAGGACAGTTTTTCCTCGCCAAAATTTAGCCTGACTTTGGAGCGTTATTTAACCTCCTTCGCGACAAGCTAATACGACGTGGTTGGTACCAATGGATTCCTTAGGTTTTTCTAGTTTCTAGTCCAGTATTTTCACCCTGGCTTTAAAACTGAGCCCGCTACAACCTAAAAATCACATGTTGCGTTAATGCGTTAAAAAAATGAACGTGAACATGTCTACTCACCAAACTGAGGAATGATAAGGCTGCACCCAAGTTCACTATGGTTGGTGCAATTCCAAATTTTCCTGCCTGCAAGAGAAAAGAACCCCCCAGGTATTGTCAAAGCAAAGACGCATTTTGATGATGAAGTCATTGCAATTTTGAGATTCATTCTGGCCTCACAGTTCCAAACACAATGATGTCAAACCGGATCCCGTATGCTTTGATCAAGGTTCTCATTTCCTCTCCATCTTGGGTTTTGTAGTATTTTGCAAACCTAAAAGCAGTGGGGGCTTTTTTTTAGTATGTATTTCCCAGCTTAATCCATTTGTCGATAAGAGTTGTTTTTTTTAAATGGTTTCACCTGAAGTTGTATCCTGGAGCCACATTATTGACAGGATGTTTGCTGTCCAGCCTGCGGAAGCTGTACTTGGGGTAACATTTCCCTGCCCACCAGTCCAGGTCACAGCTCCAGTCAATAATAATACCGAGGACACCACCCTTTATAAACACACAACTCATTCATTATCCATATCTGTACAAGTGTAGACACTTTAATCAAACTGCAAACTGTTACTGTAAATTATACAGTAAAGCAAATTTAGAAAAATGAGTGTCATATTTAATTCTGGGCGTACCTTCACAGCCATGTCTTGAAATTCCTCCCCAGCCTCTGAAACAATGTGTTTGAGGCGGAATATGGGGCAGTCGGGGTCTGTTGCACGATTGAATTCACACCTCTGCAGGTATGAGGAGTTAACATGTGATCGTATGTTTCTTCTGGGGGATGAAGGAAGACGAACATTTGACATAACGGCACACTTTAAAACAGTATGTTTGCATAAACTGAGCTGTTCTGTTACACTCAGAAACACTGACCTGTGAAAGTTGAACTTGGGGTATGTGATGCTGTTTTTGATCAACACAGTGAAGTTCTCTGCTGCATCCAGCAGTGCATGTCTGTGGGGAAACAACATGTCAAGCCATTTACTATAATAACGTAGAAATACTATAACATTGCATTTATTATTCTTACTCGGGCAGCTTAGTGTCTATTTCAAGAGGACACCATGAGAACACTTCACAAGTCCGGACAGTGGTGGAATAGTTCTCACACAGCCCTGTCTGTATACCTGAGTGGGAAATCAGTGTCAGGGTGGTGTTTGCTGTATGCTATCACATCATTTACAGCTGATGTATTAACATGTTTTAACGTGATGCCACCCAGTGAGGACGGGCCTACCGTTGCCTCGAGGATCGCTGTGTCCCTCAATGCAGTCACAGTCATCCACACAAGTAGTTGATGGGTTTGGAAGCTGGAGGAGAAATCACCAGTGAACCCTGTTAGTATATACAACGATATCAGAAGACCTCTTTAGTAAAGCTGTTGGCCTGAGCAGCTTGGTGTTTAAGTAAGATGAACAGGAGTCCCCATCATGGCCCTGACCTTAGCTTCTATGACTTTTCTATAACATTTCATCATTAGTGCTTTACCATTGACTGATAATTTCCATCCAATGCAATAAATATGTGGTTACCAAAGTCATCCACATTCATTGTCTAGGCACCATGATTTTTTTTACAGCAATCCATTCAATAGTTGTTGAGGTATTTTCATCTCTAGAGCTACACTGCTAGCATGGCCAACCAAACATTTGCTGGTTCTAGCTTTTCCAAAAGTGAGGATTACATCATCTAATTATAAGTGAGACCTACAAGAGATCGTAGGTGATCAACTTTACTGTCTTTCAGAGGCTGTAGCAGGTTCAGTTTTAGAGCTACAGTGAAGGTACTGATATCGTATGAAACTAGAAGTGCACTCGGAGAGCGCAGACCTCCGCCAAGGCAGGTTCCAGGTTTCATGTACTGTACATCGCTGATGAAACTAGAAAAACCTAAGAAATCCATTGGTACCAACCATGTCATACTAGCTTGTCGGGGCAGGCTAAATAACGCTCCAAACTTGCGCTAAATTTTAGCGAGGAAAAACTGGCATGGCCATTTTCAAAGGGGTCCCTTGACCTCTGACCTCCAGATATGTGAATGAAAATGGGTTCTATGGGTACCCACGAGTCTCTCCTTTACAGACATGCCCACTTTATGATAATCACATGCAGTTTTTTGAATGCAGTATAAATGTGTTATTTTCTCCAGTTCTAAAAATGGTGTATCTGAATATTTCTGCATCCTGAGGTCCCTAAACAGTCTTCAATTACATAAATTGGGTATCACTATAAAGCTGAGACTCTTGTGTATCCAATGAGTCCAACTGTATTCATGTGTGATGATGTTAGTCCCCATAGTAGCCATTTCATTATAATGAGACCATTTTTAAAAATTTGACCTCACTGTATAGAATGACCTGTGGTGACCTCTAGGATAATCACAGCCTTTTGAAACTTTACAGTCACAAACTAGAGACCTAGAGCATTCAGAGGATGGATGGATCAAACTAGAGACCTAGAGCATTCAGAGGATGGATGGATCAGACTAGAGACCTAGAGCATTCAGAGGATGGATGGATCAAACTAGAGACCTAGAGCATACAGAGGATGGATGGATCAAACTAGAGACCTAGAGCATTCAGAGGATGGATGGATCAGACTAGAGACCTAGAGCATTCAGAGGATGGATGTCTTTCCTAGCTAGATTGGCAATAAGGGGGTTTCTGAGCAGTTTACACAACAGAAGTGCTCGCCATCCAATCGCCGAAAAATGCAATTGTTGCAGAAATCTCAAAAGCTTTTGATCCCAAATCACAGCATGGCTTTTTCTATGGAGAGATTATTGATCATTTTTATTAATTCTCCAGTGTTAAAAAATGGTTAAATTTAGCACCAAATCTGTGTAACAAATGGTATCAACCCAAAAATTGCTGCAACAACTCATGAGACATAATAGAGCATGGGGATGACCATCATATACTTCTATCATAATTTTATAAGACCTTATACACTTTCACAATTTATCTTAATGAATGAATGAATTAATTCAGATTTATTTCTGATTTATGACTAAAACAACCTGACACATAGTGCCGAGCTGCACATCAAATTAATCTTCTGGTTCCCAGCTTTCAGATGATATACACCACTTCTACGTGACATCTACTATTGACCTGCTATCTCCCCATAAGGACCCCCTGTACCCCCCTAAAAAAGATAAAAACGGGTCTATTGTGGGTCTCAGAGGGATAAGATATGTTTGGGTTTTGCACTATGGAAACTTGTGACGAACATTTTTGAAATTAGTTTCTGACATATTAAGATAAATTCTAAATCAATTTCTCAGGATTTGTAATTTGTAATTGACAGATTAATCAACAATGAAAATAATCATTAGTTGCAACCCTAGAAGAGACACTAGAAATCAGCCTAAAGTCTAATGACACGTTGTGAATCAACACACAATGTTCACCATAAAATCGTCTTAGAAGGAATATAATATAAGTTAGCATCAGTGACTCACCTCAGGACAACGTGACTGAATTTGATCAGGAGTAAAAACCACATTGGTTAAAATAAAAAATGAATTATCACCCTGTTAGACAGAGGAGAAGCACACATGTCACAAGGCAATGAAATAGTAGAATAAACTGTGTAGATTTGCCAGGTCATATACAAAAGGATGATGAGTTAATACAGGACGTGGTCATTAAGTTTGTGATTTTGTAATAAAGATGAAATGTATGTTTAAACACCTGAGACGGGATTACATAATCAGCCACATCCCAAAGCCGGGGGTCGAAGTCAGATGTGTTGGTGAAGGCAAAACCTTTGACTTTGGTGGTGACGCTGCTGATGACAGAGTCTGTCTCCTGGTAGGCCTTCTGCACCACGCACACATACCTACAGGTTTATTAACAATGCAATCAAGTCACCAAGCAGCTCACTACGACAGTCGTGACTAGTTTAGCTTTACATCCACATTTGACCAAACCCCTACCCAGTACAGTGGTAACACCATCATGTTTGACTTACCCCACCACATACAGCACCACCAGAAGCTGGGTGAACCTGAAGACACATCCTGCCCCTAGGTGGGGAATAACAAGTGTTTTTGGTGTTTCATAATCAAACATGTAATGCAGATAGCTGTGGCAGCCGTCTGCACTCTTGCCCATCGCTGCTGCACCACACACACCACTGATGGGACTGTGCAATAATGGTGATGAGACATAGCTGCCCTTATGCAAATCATTGTATTCAAATCAACTTTGGCCTCAGCATGTTTTACATGTAGTGGACATATAGTAGGTTTAAACAAACCCCATGCAGTATAGGGCTGGACAGTAGCATTTTCTACATTTTCTGACTGTACTCAAAGTGGTGAGTCAGAGATGAGCCAAAAATAAGTTTGCATAGAGCTGGTCAGTGTCATTTACACACAATGAGAAGAGAAGAGGAATTATAGAAGCACTTTTGATCTTTGCAGCACAGTTAAACTGATCCAGAGAACCTGAAATAAATATATATATATATAAATATATATATATATATATATATATATATATATAGTAAGTCACATGTAACAATAGAATAAGGTATTATTATTATGAGGGCTGTCATAGTTAAAGCAGCAGTAGGTAGCATTGGAGCAAATATGATTAAAACATTTTTTATAAAACGGTCACTATATCCTGAGTAGTGCATGAGACAGGTACAGTAACCTGAAAAGAATCATGTGCCTCTGTGTCCTCCGGTGCT
>CAKAOI010002279.1:0-14955 GCA_916701655.1 Sebastiscus albofasciatus
TTGAGGTCTTTGACATATGTTTGCACTGAAACTACCTCGTCCGACCACGTTGATAGTCCTGCCTCCATCGCTGTTACGTTAGCTTTAACATGCTCGAGGTCTGAGCGGAGCGCTGCGGTGCTGTTGGCTATTTCAGTTTTCAATGCTCTCATTTCCGTCTGTAGCGAGTCGAAAAACTCCGTCAGAGAACTCTTCAGCTGTTCACTTATCACAGCGGTTATGTCCTTTCTTATGGAGGAGAGGATGTCCGCTTTCACCGAGGCGATGTCCATGGTTACTTCAGCCGCGGGTGCGGGTGAAGCCTGGTCGGTGTTATTTGAACTCTTCGCCGAGGATGTGTTGGGCCTTGTGGTGGACAAGCCCTCGTACTTATATTTGCGCAGATTAGACGCCATCCACGCCGATTTTACCGACCTTTAACTGCACCCTGGTTAGATGAGGGTAGATTCTAAGCTTTTTGCGTGCTTTTTTTAAAATGAAAATGTCGTTTAAATACGAAATTAATCAGGATTCTGCAGGAGCTCTGAAAAGTACGTCTTACTCCATTTGCGGCTGGCCACGCCCCCCTTGGTGTGATTTTTGACAAACAAATTAGCTCAGTTTGTAAAAAACAGCTTTTTCCAGCTCAGGTTCTTGGCTGAGGTAAAGGCCTATCTGTCTCCAGGGATCTGGAGAGAGTTACCCATGCTTCTATTTCATCTTTACTGACCGCCAGAGGCAGTGCTTCAACACAGAATATCTTCGCCTCACGCATGCGCAGGTCGAGTATTAATATCAACAAAGTCACGTGTGACCTCGGATGACCCTGGTTAGGTATAAGTTACGGTGTCATCCACGAGATCAGTTCTATTTCATCTTCTCGCTTACGCAGGTTAACTACTGTGGTGGCATTAGCTCAAAGCTTAATTATATACGACTTAATGTTTTGGAGCTCGTCGCCGGTAGCCTTGTGACCACCAGTCGGAGTTGCAGAGTTCTTGCCCTCCAAAGGCTGCGACGAGCTGCCCATCACACTGTGTTTGTTCGCCGTTCGGTCCTCCGACGGAGGGAACGGCGGACGCACCTACCCTCCAGGCAACCCAGGGCCATGGAGCCTAACCGCCGCCCCCCCAGAGCCTTCAGAGGCCGGGACTGAGCCCCCGGGGCTGGCTGTCGGTTATTTCTCCCAGCAGCAGCTCAGCTGCTGGGCATCTCACGCTTCAGACCCCTGGGTGGTGTCCACCCTAACCCAGGGGTACAAACTTCAATTCCGACGCCGGCCCCCATCCTCCTGCCGGGTCATAATGACCATCATCAATGACCCGGCAAAAGTCCTAGCCCTGAACCAGGAGCTATCCGCACTTCTGGCCAAGGGCGCAATCGAGCCTGTGGACCCCTTGTCACAACCCGAGGGGTTTTACTCAACTTATTTTCTCGTCAAGAAGAAGGGCAGTGGACTTCGCCCAGTCCTAGACTTGAGGGAACTCAACAAGTTCCTGAAAGTCTTGCCATTCCATATGCTGAGCACAGCAGACGTTCTTCGTTCTGTCACCAGGTGGGAATGGTTCATATCTGTCGACTTGAAGGATGCTTATTTACATGTTCCCATTGTGCCTCACCACAGGATTATTCTTCGTTTGCTTTCGAAAACCGCCATTTTCAGTTCAGGGTGCTTCCATTTGGACTCTACCTCTCCCCACGAGTATTCACCAGGTGTGTTGCGGCGGCCCTCTCGGCCCTACAGTCATGCGGAATGAAGATCCTGCTGTATCTAGACGATTGGCTGATCTGTGCGCCATCCCCGCCTCAGGCGGCCCGGGACACGGCCCTCCTTCTCTCTCATATGGCCCAGCTGGGTCTCAAGGTGAACTTGGAGAAGAGCTCTCTGAACCCCTCTCAGAGCATAACCTTTATTCGTATGGCTCTGGACACAGTCACTGTGAGGGCCTGTCCGTCACTTCAGCGTGTGGACGACATCCTCCACCTTGCCTCCTGGGCAAACTGGCAGCTGCCTCAATCGTTCCCTTGGGCTTGCTGTCACTGCGCCCCCTGCAGAGATGGTTGAACAGCCTCCACTTGGACACCAAGCGTCACAGGCACAAGAAGATGAGGGTGTCTCAACAGTGCCTTTTCGCTCTATCCTCATGGAGGGAGAGAACGTACTTAGCAAGGGGCGCGCCCATGGGCTCCATTCCATCCCGCAGAGAGACTGTCACAACAGATGCCTGCCTGTGGCAGAACAAGACTACTCGGGGACAATGGTCTGCTCAGGACCGCACAGAGCATGTCAATGTGCTGGAGCTACGCGCAGTGCACCTAGCACTCAAGCACTTCCTGCCATACCTGGGAGGGAAACATGTGCTTGTCTGGTCGGACATCACCTTCGACCGTCTTCTACATAAACCACCAAGGGGGCACCAAATCTGCGAGGTTACTGCAGGCATCCCAGGCTCTCCTGACATGGGCAGCCTCTCGCCTGAGCAGCCTACGGGCAATGTATCTACCAGGGGAACGAAACCTTGTTGCAGATTTCCTCTCCCGTCACAAACCCCCACCGGGAGAGTGGCGCACAAAATATGGAGTCTCTTTGGAAGAGCAGAGGTGGATCTCTTTGCCTCGAGATGTCAACCCACTGCCCCCTCTGGTTCTCCTTGAGGGAGAAGACCAGCCCTCTAGGTCAAGATGCTCTGACTCACACGTGGCCAGAGGGTCTCCTCTATGCCTTCCCACCGTTCCCTCTGATCCTACCAACGCTTCTCAGAGTGTTTCAGCAGGGCCACAGACTTCTCCTGGTGGCCCCCTTCTGGCCAGCCAGGACATGGTTCTCACTGTTGCACAGACTCTGCTGCGGGACGCCCTGGCGCCTCCCCAGCAGGACAGACCTCTTATTTCAGCTGGGGGGTCAGATCTGGCACCCCGACCCCTGCCGCCTTCAGCTGTGGGTTTGGCTGCTGGAGGGCCCGACCCAATGCTGACTGATTGCATAAAACCTGTCAGAAAGACTATTCTGAATGCCAGAGCACCGTCTACCTGCCTGCAGTACGAGAACAGGTACAGTACATACTCTGTGCCTACATTGCTCTGTGCCTACTATTCTTAAGTTTCTGCAGTCCCTCCTGGACGGTGGCCGGTCTCCGTCTACACTGAGGGTGTATGTGGCTGCTATTTCAACGAAACTCTCTTCTTCAAAGGGGCTCTGTGGCTGCGTCCCCCGAGCGCCCTGAGGGCTCCTATATGGGACCTGCCCCTGGTGTTTGACGCTCTATGCTCGCCTCCCTTTGAACCCTTAGTACAGGCAGAGCTGAGGTTGCCATCACTTCTGCAAAGCGGGTAGGCGAGCTACATGCCTTGTCCGTGAACAATTCATGTCTAAGGTTGAACTCAGACGACTCAGGTGTCACTTTGTGGCCAAATACAGTGTTCCTCCCTAAGGTGCTGTCATGTTCACATCACAATCAGCCTATCCAGCTTGCCCAGTTTGACCCCCCCAAGTGGAGACGGGGAGGACAAGTCAAGGCTGTTATGCCCAGTGTGGGCCCTTAGAGCCTATGTAGAAGCCACCGCGTGCATATGGCGGTCAGAGCAACTCTTTATCTGTTACGGCGGTCGCAAGAAGGGCTGTGCTCTCTCAAAGGAGCGCCTGTTTTGCCCACGCATACAGGGTGAATGACCGTTCTCCTCCATTCGCATTAAGGTGCCACATTACCAGGAGTGTTTCCACATCATGGGCAACCCTGAGAGGGGTCCCCTTGGAGGACATATGTGCCGTGGCCTCATAGACATCACCAAGCACATTCTCCAGATACTATAGAGTCAATGTTGCCGAGTTCTTCTGCTTCTTCTTTATGAGGTATGTATGTACTCAAGGATTCCATGCGACTCTGTTGTTATAAGTCATCCAGTGTTTAAGCACTGAATCTGGCGGTCAGTAAGGATGAAATAGAACAAAAGTTACAAATGTAACTACGGTTCTATGAATCCTGGATGACCGCCAGAGTTCTTAGTCACTTAGAATCCCGCAAGAAGATTCTGTAGGACTGATCTCATGGATGACACCGGAACTTATACCTAACCAGGGTCATCCGAGGTCACACGTGACTTTGTTGATATTAATACTCGACCTGCGCATGCGCGAGACAAAGATATTCAGTGTTGAAGCACTGCCTCTGGCGGTCATCCAGGATTCATAGAACCGTAGTTACATTCCTAACTTTCGTTTTATTACCTCTCGGTTAGACTACTATAATTCTTTGTATGTGGGTTTACAACATCGTCCCTTCACTGGCTGCAGTTGGTACAGAATGCAGTTGGTCTCCTTCTGACTGGAAAAAGAAAACGTGATCACGTATGACCAGTTCTGTCCTCCCTCCCCCGGCTTCCTGTCCGTTTACGGATTGATTTCAAGATTTTATTGTTTGTTTTTAAGGTTTTAAATGGGCTGGCACCACCTTATCTATCAGAACTATTACACCTTCATACTCCAGTTAGAGGACTGAGGTCGACCAATCAGATGCTCCTGGATGTCCCCAGACCTAGACTCAGAAACAGAGGCGACCGAGACCCTGATCTCTGGAACATCTCACCTCTTCAGATTAAAACAGCTCAGACCACAGAATCGTTGAAGTTGCTGCTGAAGACTCACCTCTTCTCACTGGTGATTACGGTTATCTTCTGTTGTGCTGCTGCTTTTTTACTGCTGTTATGTTCACATTATGGTTATTGTTTTTACTCTGTTCTTACTGTTGTTTGCTTTGTATACATTTTTATTATGGATATGTTCAGCACTTTGGTCAACTGTGGTTGTTTTTAAATGTGCTTTATAAATAAAGTTTGACTTGACTTGACTACACCAATATTATTAGTATTATACTATTTGTGGAATAAGATTCCAGTTCCATGAAAAGCTAAAATCTCCCAATGAACAGAGATTGTGTGGACAGAAACAGCTTGTGGCTCACAGAGGGTCAAAGGAGAATACACAGGTTCCTTTTGCATCACGCTGATCAGAATTTGGTAGAAGAAACAGAGTTCATGTAGCGGTCCTGCTTAGGTTGGAACTGGTAGTGAGACTATGTGGGAAAGGTCTGGCTGGTACACATTAAAGAATGTCTTATCTGCATCATTCTCACCTCTCTTGACGTGTCCACGCTGCTCTCTGTGTTGCTCTCTCTCTCTTCTCTTCACAAGCGTCTGGACAGCACACAGCACCGTGTTGATGTTGGTCTCCAGCTCAGCAGAGAAGTCGGTGCAGAAGGCCGGCTGCTGATCTGTTAGGAGGAGGAGAGGAACTGTACGACCATGGTACTAAATGGGATTTCATCTTACTACACAGTTCAGAGTGCTGCCTTTAACCAGCAGCAGAAGTTACTTTTTTACCCTCGTCTTCTCGTCCGTTAGTAATAACTGAAGGTCAGTCTACTCACCTGAGTGCTGGTGTCCCAGGGAGAGCAGCTGGGTCTTCCAGGTGGTGAACTCGGTGATGTTAGCCTCCACCTGTCCTCTGACGTACTGCAGGCTCTGGGCGACAGCCGGCCGGCTGTCTGTACTGCCGACACACACAGCGGGGGTGAAGAGCTGCTCCACGCTGGGCATCTGAGCCGCTACAGCTCCCAGCTGGTCGAAGGCTGAACAGCAGGTGACGAAATGGTTCCTGTGGAAGATAACCGTGCTGTTGGGACTGCTTTTGTCTTTTGTTACTGCTACAACAGATATAAAATAAACCCTGGAGTGATTCTGTGTTTTACCATGTGTGGAGTGTTCTCTCAGAGGTCTGCTGTGCCACATTGTCCAGCTCCACCTTCAGGCTCTGAGTCTGCTTCAACATTGCATTCATGCCCTGGTTTAGCCGGCACCAAGCGGCATCTCCCCTCCGCATCAGACAGCCGGGAGGTTGGCGCTGTGCCGCCAGCGGGGACGGGCACCTCAGGGTGTGCTGCCTGCAGCCGCTCGTCTCCTCCTCCTTCTGCTGGAGGTCCTCCGGGCAGCACTGCAGCAGCCAGGCCAGCTGCTGCAGCAGGGTGGTGCACTGGGCAGCCAGCGCCTGGCCTCTGCTGACCCAACCCTTGAGAGAGGCCTGGGGTGGGAGGGTACAGCCTGGGTCCTCACCGTGGCTCTGGAGGTGGGCCTTGATGCCCTGAACGCTGTCTGTTAGCCTCCTGGGAGCGGTGATGAGACAAGATGAGACAACAGGTCAAGTTACAGTAATAAACAACACAGCGATACTTAATCCATCCAGTACATTCCAGCTACAGATCACCTACAGCTGCTGTGTCCCTGACCTCTGACCTCACTGTGTGGAGGCCATTGAATAAAAAGAGATTTCCCCGATGGGATCAATAATAAAAGATGTCATATTATTATGATGATATTGCTTTGCATTTCTATTATTACTCCATACCAACGGTGTGGTTTCCTCTGGGGATCAGGGCACATCGTTGGTTTTACTCTGTAAACATCAACCTCCAAAATCCAGATGTTTTTATTTACAGTTAATATTCTTTTAAAAAGATGCTGTAATTTAAGATAAAAGGTAAGACCATAAAGGACGTAGCTCTTTGTAGTAAAGATGGAAATACACTCATACACTGAGTGGCAGCAGACTGACCTGAGGTGGACCCACTGCTCAGTGAGCTCGGCCAGCCGTTGCCTCTGCTTGAGGAGCAGCTTGAACAGGTGAGAGGAGAAGCCTCTACAGCGCTCGATGTTCCCCAGACCCAGCTCCTGCAACCCAACAGTATCACACACACAGATAAACATCATCTGTCACTGCCTGTAGAAATACTATACGCTGTACATACGGTACATAGACATGTATACATGTATATACTGTACATACTCATCCAGCCCATGTACTGTATATCCATGCAGTGTTTATTTGTATTGTTCACATTTAAAGAACACTTGACTTGGATATAGATGGTTTTATTTCATTTCTTATGTCATTGTTGGTCATTGTCACTCAGGAAGTCCTTTGTCCCCTGAGCCATCAAACTGTACAACACCTCTCTGGGGAGGTGGGGACAAAGGAGGACGGTCTGCAGGACAGATAATGCACACAGTGCACTTTAATAGACTTTTTAATTCTGCACACCACAAACAGCTCTACTCTGCACCTTTATAGACTGGTCTTACTGTATTCTACAATGTACAGCTTTATTCTGCACTTTAGTCTATTTTCTAAAAACCTCGGGATCAATAAAGTTCCATCCATCCATCCATCTATATATACACCTATTTATTTCACTACTTGTGTACATAACAGTCCTGTCTATTCCTCACCTGTATTTGTCCAGCCGGAGTCAAATTCCTCATATGTTTGTACTTGGAGAATAAATCTGATTCTGATTCAGATTTGTTTCTGTGTTTGTTGCTGTAATACTCATTTTGGCCACAAGAGGCGGAAGTGCACCACTACCTTATGTTCTAAATGGGACTAAAAGCATTCATGTTTCCCTCCAGGTGAGTTTTCATTTCTCCATCCACTCTAAACACAGAGTTCACACAGTATACTGTGTTATAGTAAGCTACTGTATGTACAGAAAAACTCACCTGGAACAAAACATGAATGAAAAATGATCCTGACACCAAAAACCTTAGGATCATGCATCTTCTATGGTAGGCCTATAATACTCCAATAATATTCACACTGGAACATTATAGGGTTAAGGTGGTGTGTTTGTATATAGTGTTAATACCTAAAGTGTTTTCCTGTGTTATTTGTAGTATCTCTCTATAATATATTATGGGATGTAAATGCAGACAGTCATTATGTGTGTGTGTGTGTGTGTGTGTGTGTGTGTGTGACCTTGGCAGCGTGCTGGAGAGCAGTCTGCAGGGCTGTTCTTCTGGCCCATGAACGATAGAAGTACTTCTGACATCCATCCCACGCTGTCAGCAACTCCGTAAACAACCTACAAGAAGAAGAAGAATGCAGAGCAGATGGCTCTCAGAGATCAGGTCAGGGTTTACTACAGGAAGCCTCCTGGGTTTACTACAGGAAGCCTCCTGGGGTTACTACAGGAAGCCTCCTGGGTTCAGTGAAATCTCCCTGGGAAACTAATCAGTGTTGCTGAACAGTGACATAGGCTCGGCTCTTTTATTTACATGCTCTCGGCCGGCTCCTGGTTCCTGACAGCAGAAAGAGCAGTGCTCATCTCCAGCGGCTGCATACAGAGGGTTTTCTCTGGGTCAGCTGTCCTGTTCCACGTCAGGCCTTTACGGTATGACAGACCTAAATGGGACCATGATATATATACATTATATATATCTATATATAGAGAGAGACAGAGCTTCTTTCTGAGACTTAAATGACAACGTGTCACCAGTAGATCAGAGAGGAGAACTCACCTATTTCTGTGAGCATCTTGAACAGGTCTGACAGAGCTCTCTGCTTCTGCTGCAGGATGTGCTTGACCTCAGCTTTCTGCTTCTCTTTCTCTGCCGACGTGTCGACGGTGAGGTTCTGCAGGTCGCGCAGGTTGCTGATGACCTCGCCTGAAAAGAAGAAAACTAGAATTACCGCCTCTCTGTCATACGCCTCCGCCAACCAGTCAAGTGTTAGTTTACATCCACGTCTGTCCAAAATGTCCTCACTTCATCATTTTATCATACCAGACAGCTGTGTGAAATTGTTATAATTTGAATATGAATTCTTGAGTTATGACCAAAAATGTGGTTTGTGAGGTCACAGTGACCTTTGACCACCAAATTCTAGTCAGTTCATCTTTGAGTCCAAGTGAACTTTTGTGTCAAAATATTATAAGAAATTCCCTCCAGGCGTTCCTGAGATATGTCTTTCACGAGAGTATGCCGACCGTCATCTACTTTAAGTAATACACCTGCTATGGAGAAGTAGCCCATACCCCCCCACTGAGAAAAAGCCAAACTACGACCTGATGATGACGCCAGATGAAAAGTAAAAGGATCACCAAAGTTATTACACTTCATCCTAAGGGCAACATGAATGTCTGCACCACATTTCATGGCAATAGTTGTCAGGATAATGATTTCAGGCTGGACTAGAGTGGTGGATTATGACAGAGTATTAGGGCCACATTGAGGGAAAAAAATGTATCTGAGATTTTGAGAATAAAGTCATAATATTATAACGTAGTTATTGTACGAGTTATTTTAGAGGGGAAATAGGGTGAAAATGAGGAACGTGGAGCATCTTGTGAAGTTCTACTTTAGTTTAGGTTTCACAAATAACCAAATAGTTCATCTTTTTGCTCGTCAGCACCACATTATCATCAGTATCAGGACCTGGAAAAGATTGTTAAAGAAACTTCATTCATTCTGAAGAAAGAACCCCACGGACCTGATGGGGAAAGTGACTCTTCTGAGGAGGAAGAGATGACTTTTATTATCCTAAAGTTATGACTTTATACCCGTAATTTTCCGACTTCTTTTCTCGTAATATTACAACTTTATTCTCGAAATCTCAGATTTTTTCCCCCCCCTCAATGTGGGCCTGACTATATGACTCCGTCGTAGTGGATCCACACATCAGTGGTGGTAAAATAGAAATGATCCTGAGGGTGGCGCCAAAGGAAAGGCCATGGGGTTGTTCAAATCAAACATGTTTATCCTTCTGAATATGCATGAATGTGCTCATAAACATCACGCCAGGCTGTCCATTAGACTTTAGTGGGACTCTGACCAGTGAAGATGTCCAGGTCTTCAGTCAGCTCAGGCACTGGGTGTTTCTTCAACAGCTGGACGCACAGTTTCTTCATCTTCCTGGACAGGACAGGCAGACGTCCCTGTAGAGACGAGGCTTCAACTCCTTCTTCTCGGCCCTTGTGCTGAAATGTCCACATTTAGCTTAGCTTATTTATCAGCACAAAGGGCATGGCAAAAACTGATTAAATGTGATGATAGCATACGAAAGGTTAGGTAATGAATAAGAATAAAGAATACCTGCAGATCTCTGCCCTTCCCAGGCAGGGTGCTCTTCAGAGCCTTGTGAACCCAATGGATGGGGGTCTCCTCTGGGTTGGCGTCCACACTGTCCAAGCTGGTGCTGCTTCCCTGTTCCACCAGAGCGGGAACACTCGGACCATTCAGAGCCTCCTCAAACTTCTTGACAAACTTGAAGAGAGTGCTGAGAGAAAAGAATACAGGCAGGACAATGTTGTTGACAGGGTCAAAGAATACATATATACAGCACAGTGATATCTCACCGATGGGTCTTCTCCACCGACTGCTTGATGGACCAGAAACTGACATCGTTCCACTTGGAGATCTTGACAAAGTCCTGAGGACAACAATTGACATCACAGTGAAACTTAAAGACTGTCCATGTGCAGAGTTCCTCCTACATGTGGACATGGTTACAGAGTACCGGTATGCAATGAAAAAGGACACTAATATAGACCTTGAGCTCCTTCTCGATGGGCTGTCTGAGCTGACTGATTCTGGTCCGGACGCAGTCAGAGAACTGGCTGTAGTATTTGTGCAGGTTCCACAACAGACTGGACAAGGACTCTGTAGAATAAAGAAAGAGTTAACAGGTCAACCTCCATCAACGGGGCAGTGTCTCTCACAGCCACAAACACTACATATGACCTTGTTCTGACCTGGAACTTGAGAATACATCGGGCTATTCGTAGGTCAAATGTATTCTGAAAGGATAAACATTAACTAAAGTGATGAGATGGTGATTTCCATCGCACTGTTGACTTTAATCGAAATCCAATCAGTGATGTCTGCCTGATGCTGCCGGGTCATGGATCAATACATTTGTCAATATCTACATGACCAATCGTGATTTAGTTAGTGGACAAATTGCTGTTCTTTTTTGCAAATAAATGTCTGATACTGTGGAGGATGTTTTTATTTAGAGGCTGATAATAAAAACATATCTAAAAAAATCACTGATCATCAATTAGTGCTAGAGATCAACTGTAATCACAACATGAGGGAGCAGTGATAGATAGTGAAACTGACTCACACTATACTGGCTAAAAGACAAGAACATATACACAACATAAGGTCAATAACTGTAAAAAAACAAACAAACAATGTGCTAATATAAACTATAATACTCACATATATAATAAAGACAATGCCTTTATTACATGTGAGTCAGTTTCACTACATGCTCACATACATTCTGATATGTTCACTGTCATGTTAATAGTGTTTCCAGTGGGGAGCACTCTCCCGGGAGTACTGGGACTCTTTCAGGAGGATTAGTTGTTCATTTAACACCAGTCCTCAGGACACGTCACACCCTGATGAAGACTTGTCCTCAGGACACGTCACACCCTGATGAAGACTTGTTGAGTGGAAACATGTTGATGGTTTCAGAAATGATTTTTAACTCACAATCAGAGAGCCATCTGATACCAAGGACTTCCTTTAAAAGGAAGTTGAACAGTCATTGTTGTTTATTGTTGGACTACTCGTCCTGTCCTTAAAGACCGCCTGGTTCTTTACTTCGACGTTAGCACCACAGAGTATCTTGACCCGGTGCAGCACTCCCTATTTTGTCTTCCTTATCTAATACTTTGTTTGTTCAGTCTGTGAAGAGGCTTTGTCAGGATCATTATCAGACTGCTTGTTGTTGTAATACTCTGCCACATGGGCTGAAGTGCACCACTACCCCCAGAACCACAGGAACAGAGCCGGGCTTTGTGGTCAATTTCACATAGTGGCCAAACAGTAGAATTACAATTTCACGTGATGCCATTGGGTCCAGAAAGGCCCAATCTCTAAGGCCTTAGGCCTAAGGCTGAGAGGTGGACTTATGGAAAGTGTTCATAAAGGGCTCAAAATGTCTGCAAGAGAGTCCTGAAGGACTTGATGATTTGACAATGGGACAGCCCTGAACCCTCACAGACTTTGTAGGAACGCGCCTCAAAGTCTGTGAGTCTGTAGGTGGGGATGTAGGGATTAGACCTTAGTCTTTTTCCCATAGACTTACACTGGGAAGAGAGGTAAAGTACAAACCTTTGAATAGCACTAACAAACAGTATACTGTGTGAACTCTGTGTTTAGAGTGGATGGAGAAATTAAAACTCACCTGGAAGAAAACTTGAATGCTTTTAGTCCTACTGAGAACATGTGGTATTGGTGCGCTTCAGCCTCTTGTGGCCAAAATGAGTATTACAACAACAAACAATTGTTTCACCTGTCAAAACGTCTTTTCTTTCACCGGTTTTCACAGAGAAATGAAAAAGTAACTTAGAAAAACGGTCCTGGCAAAACCTTTCTCCCCATCTGCTTCTAAATGTTTTCACCTGTTCTTTTATATATATATATATATATATATATATATATATATATATATAATAATTAATATAAATATCTAATTGTGATTATTTTGACTGATACTGCAATTGCAATATGATTTTCACTGAAAAACATATTCAAATAATAATGGTGTGATTTTTGTAGGGATCTATATCAAACAAACATGTTTTTTCTTAAGTCTGTAGAATATGATCATCTCTGCAGCACCACAATATTTTATTTAAAATGATATTTTGACAACATTTCACCTTTGACAAATATTGCGCCTCCTGTTATTTGTAAATTGCATAAGGCCATATTAGGAATAATTGTACAGCCCTAAAGAAATCCTTTCACTCCTTTTCAAGGTATCATTTCTCTCCATAGATTTTACATTTTAACTGATCATTTCTGTGGTCTAAAGAATATTTTGCGCTTGTTTCTATCAGCTTTTTCACCGCTGACCCTCACTATTGCATCCTTTTACCCGCTGCTTGTAACGTAGTCGGTATACAAGTTAAAGGTTAAATGTCCCCCATCTTCTACAGCGTGGTCACGTTATAAAAGGAGAGAAGGAATGACTACAGTGAACAATAGAGTACTGTATGAAGATAGACTGGTATGGGAATTTGGGTGGAAATGTTTTATTCCTTTCTTTATTACACCGAAGCAGAGAGCACATTTTGCTGGAGGGGATGCCAAATGTTGGAGACAGTGTGGTTGATATTTTGGGAGTGTCCAGTGATGAGAGCATTCTCGGCAGAGTTTCACAAACACTCAACACTGAGCTGCCCTTTCAGTTTCCCACATTATTTAAGGGAAATGTTGATTTTCAGGCATCCTGATGAATATGCTGTATGTAATGTATTTTAATATCTGCCTGTAAAAAAGCGCTCACAAGGCACTGGTTACTTCCTGGACCCCCCACAAAACAGGAGAGGATAGATATTAAATAACATTCATGTCATGGACAAGATAACTTATTTTCTTTGTCTTCAGAAAGATGTGTTCATTAAAGGTACTATATGTAAAAATGTACATGTATTAATTGCTTGTATTGCCAATGTGTGAACAGACTGTAATGGAACTTAAAAACTGAGACCTTTCTAGGTTGCCTATAAGAGCCTGTGGACTGATTTCTATGTAAAGGACTCGGGACGGTTTTGCTTCGTAACGTTAGCTGATGAAGTCATTTGTAAATGGCGAGCTGATTAGTATCATGGAGATTGGACATTACAGATATTAATGGTGATATATGATTGTGATGTAATGTCACGTCACTGTTTTGGCCGATGCCCAGGATGATCGCTTGTGCTTACGGAGTGCAAGCACGGGGCAACAGCATGCTGACTGCAGTTCCCTGTACGGCCACCGGAGTCATTAATAACAAGGACTTTCTGAAAGTTACATAGAGGACCTTTAAATTCTGGACCAAGCTGGCCAGGTTTTGTGGAGGTATTGAATGAATGACCCTGTAAAGTTCTTAGTCTTGCAAACCTCATTGATTTTTATTCTAGTTTCTCTCAAGTCCCCCCACCCCAATATATTTGTCAATGCTCTTGCATGCACACTTTACCTCTCCGGAAATGTACAAAGTTACTAAATTCTGGAAAAACCTGAGAACGGCAGACAGAATAAAACTGCTTTTGTCCTGGTGTATGTTTTGTAATCTAAACTGTTAAACCCAAAATAAAGAATACAAAATAGAGACTTGTAAGCCTTGTATGGAGTAGGGATGGCTGACCTGGTGCAGGCTGGTTGGGGACCAGCAGGAGGTGGCAGTGGAAGCTGAGCAGCATGGCCAGGCGGGTGTGGAACTCTCCCAGGGTGGAGCCCTCTATGAAGGCCTGGAGGGTGGAGGACACAGAGGACAGGGAGAGGCGCTCCATCTCCTCACCTGGACAGGACAGTAACCGGAAGACAATAGCCCTGTTTAGACCTGGTATTAACATGCGTCCTCAGTGATCGGATCACTAGTGGACAGCTTTAAGAATTAGAGTGCCAGGTGTGCGTCTCCAGTGACCACTTGTGATCCGATCTCACTTTCCCGCTCTATATGCAAATAAACACGCAGTAAACACACGGCTAATACAGCAGCCATTGTGTCGTAATATTCCATGAATGTCAGTAGTAATGTGATGGTAGGGTATCCCTGGTACATTGTATTAACATCAAAATAAAAGGTTATTGTACCGGCGGGACCTCCGCACCGCTGCTTTTGCCAGACAACAGCGGGTTACAGAGCTCCAGAGAGCCGGGAGGAGAGAGAACAGGCGGGCGGTCGGGTGTCAGCTCCACGCAAAGCAGCGGAACAAAAACAGCGACACATCTCCGACAGTATGATAATAATGCACTTCACGTGCCCAGTCTGATAGTCTGTAGATATGTAGCCTATAAACAAGACCTATTTAAATAAAACACAGTTGTACCGACAGGATCCAGTAGAGCACAGAGGACGTTTCCATGCTGACAAGCGCCCGTGTCTGCCTGTTTATTCACCTGAGGGGCGCGGTGATCCCGCGGATCCCAGCTGGACATCAGATGAGTAGGAGGTCCTTAATGTGGCCCAGGACACATTCACTACACACTGCTAAAAGAATGTGGTCATATGTGACCCAGACCACCTCTGAATGTGGTCTGAAAGATCTGATCTCAATGTGTCCTCAATGCGTCTTGAGTGTGTTCACACCTGTACTTAGAGCTGTCCTCTAGTGATCACTGAGGACGCATGTTAACACCAGG